>NIVC01002284.1:70000-207500 GCA_002269645.1 Macrostomum lignano
CAACCCAACTCTCAGCACCTCGGACTGGCTCGGCCTTGGGGTGGGCGCATGTCCCGCATGGCCCACAGAGCAAAAGAGACAAAGAGACAGACAGACCAAGAACAAGGATTTATACCACAGACCAAGAAATATAACTAGACTGCGCATGAGGGTAAAAAAAGTTGTGCCTTTTTCCTAGTAGGAAAAGTGGCACCCACAGACCAAGAAATATAACTAGACTGCGCATGAGGGTAGCTCGTAAAAAAAGTTGTGCCTTTTTCCTAGTAGGAAAAGTGGCACCCCAGTGCCCACTCCCCCACGATCGATAATTGTGCCCGGGCCTTTCTTCTTACCCTCAGCCAACTCAGCTTGTCGGGGTCTCTTTTTTCTTTATGTTCGTAACTAGTGAAAATTCAGACTCAGTAAGAAATAGGATTAACAAATCAACAACTACAGATTCATTTTTAATTTATCTAGAATTTTTTGCACGCATTTAATGGCAAATATATAGTTTATCACGGGAATAAGCTTAAACAGAATGCATTGAAGCCATAACTTACCAGCCTCCATATGCGAATACGCTGATTACAAATTAAGAAAAATCGCTGTTCGAAGCAGCCTTTGCCTCTTGCCGGGTTTTCTTCCAGCGCGTGAAAGATCCTTAGCCAGCTTCTTCATTCGAATATTTATAAAAAGCATAGCCATTACTCGAATCAAATGCAGCTTATGAGACTCAATGCTGATACTCGCGGATGCCGAATGAGAGTCCAGTTCAGGGAACAGATCGATTGACATGCGCAGAATCTCCTGAACAGCTACATCACTAGAGAATCCGCTGCTGTAGCTGGCACGCCGAACAACAGTCTCTGCATTGAGCAGCACCCGCAGGACATTGCTGCTAGGAAAAATCAGGTCGCCAGTTCCTTCCTTGTTCAAAAAATTTTTTATGGCAACGAGTGAGCATGGTCCGCGTGAAGCTCCTGGCGTCTCAGAGCTTGCGATCAGAGCTGACCTGCACGGAGCACATTCAACTGCTTTCATCATTCTTCGGACGACCGCGCCTGCGATATAGCCCACGATGGACTGGCAAATTTCACACACCGATGCATTCTTGCAGTGTTGGATTAAACCCAGACTCAGTCCCATTTCATTTTGAGCTTTCATCTGCTTCCATGGCTGCTGTCCTGATGATGATGGCAGACAAGACAATGATAACTGAATAGTGGCATCCTGCTGCCTCACATTCGGACTCACGGACTGTAGAATTCCACCTCCGGCATGCACCAACAGCTGCCTGAATGCTGAGCGAAATTGCGTGGGCGTTGGGTTATGGTTCCAGCCATTTCGTAGCCTTACTGCATTAAAAAACAGTTCGAGAAAATCCTGCGAAAGCTTGTAAGTGCAAAGAAAGAAGAATTCGCCAGTCGAAAATAAATACTTAGCGAGCTCCATAATGCCATGGCAGTTGGTGATGAAGCCTAGGAAGCCAGTCTTCTTTGCGGTTTCTACTATCTTACAGCCAGCCGGAGTTTCAAGGCTACGGAGAAGTTCGATCGAGCTAGAGAAGAAATCGATCCAATCCGACTGATTGTCAGCTCTAAGCGCCATTTTGGCACCATAACTGACCAGCCGCTTGGAATTGAAAGCGTCGAACAAATCATTCATGTGCTCAACGAAATCTGCGGTGACTAGCACATCAGAGTGCTCAAATCCGATCACACCTTGCTGATGCACCCATCGCAAAGAGTCGGCCACTGACTTGCTAAACAGTTGTGATGCCAAATAGACCTTCATCTTTAAATTAGCAAAGTTGATGTGATGCCTGCTTAACTTGTTTCCAAGTCGGAGTCCATGACTTTCTTGTACTTGCTGCAACATGGAAACATATTTCCATTCAATATTTCCTCTGTTCGGCCAAACAAATCTTCCCAGTGACTGCCACTGATTGCGAATCAGCTTTAACATGTGAGGCACATCCAGGAAGGCTGCAACCTGAATGCTAGGATCGCAGGGGTGCGGGAAGCAGGCGACGACCTCGTTCGGAGAACTTATCCTGGAGCCAAGGAGTTCGATCGCTCGAATGTTGTGCTGAGTTCCATCGCATGTGAATGATGTTGCTATGACGCCAACCTGGTACAGTCGCTGAATGGATTCCTCTACAACGCTCGAAAGAAATTCGCCGTCAACTCCATTCACTAGAAAATACCCTAAAGGCAGCTTCCAATAGCTCTTAAGCCCCACTGCCATCACTACCAGTGCCGAAGACGCCTCCTGATCACTTGGTTTGCCATCACCTTTGTCAACGTAGCCAAAAAACATAACTTCGCTTGAATTCCATTCAATCATCGACTCTAGCGACATTTCATCAGCAACAACGTTGCAGTAGTCAAAGGCTTGGCCGTCAGTGGAGCTGCGTCGCCGCGAAAGTTCCTGGAAAGCCTGATCGCAAAACCCTGGAAAGCACTTTGCATTTGAGAGCCATTTTCTAAGTGACGCAGGATGTGAAAGCTGAAAGTACTTTCGTACATACTCATAAGCCTTCGGACTATAGAAATGCAATGTAGAGGCGAATTTGCGCACTTCGTCAGAGAACCTCTTTGTCCTTTTTCTATTGCAAGGCACGATGCTGCTCAGCAGTGAATCGGAGGTCAAGAAATTCAATCGAGATGCCGCTGCTTCGTTTAACATGCACTTGGCCTTTAGATCCAGAATTGCGTCCTTCAATGTTTTGGCTCTATGTTTAATTTGCCTGTGCTTTGAGCGCAGAGATCGAATTTTTCTGTACTTGCTCTGTACCGTCCGACGCAGGATTTCAATGGCCTTAGCACTTTTCTTAGATCTCTTATGAGCAGCCAAAAGCCTTTTGTATCTGCGCCTCAGGTTTTTTAGGACTCTCACCTTTTCTTCGAATAGTTCTCTGGCCACACAGTTGGCATGCAGTTCTTGTAGGGGTTGTTCTGGTTCATCTGCCTCCGTGTCAGTTGGCTGAGCCTTCGTCTTGCTACATTCCGGCGCTTTCAAAAATGCAGCAAAGTCAACTTCCTGAGCAGCGGCGGCGGCGGCGGTGGCTGTTTTTCGCTTCTTTTCAACAGGCTGCAGGCGGTCAGGGAGCGTCGGGAAGATAGAAGGAACAGCATTTGGATACAGCCGCCTTCTTGTGGTGGGCAGAAAGCCGGCTAGTTGTTCCTTGAAGCAAGAGTCTGCAAAGTGGACCGAGCCAGGGACTTCTCTATATAGCATCTGGACTGGAAGCTCCCCACCCGCATATACCTTAGAGGGGCAAAAAAAGCCTTCCCAAAATAGGCTAGATCCTAGTTACACCGTATATTAGATAGCATGGCAATTATGCATTTATATTGTTATAAAAATCATGAGCATAATAAAAAGTCATTCAGAATGATTTAGATTTCTTTTTGTAAAAAAGAAATACTCACAAATTAGCAGCTACTAGCAGAAGACTTGCCGGAAAGCTTGGCGATCTTTCGCTTTCCTGCACGATCACTATTGGAAACGTCTTTCACTAAATTTTTCATCATGCAATTAAAGAATGCCTTCGACAGTCCGGTCTTGACGTCGTGTCCTTTTGTGCAGGTGGTCAGATGTGCAAAGCACTCCAGAAACTTGGCGTCGTCTGTCATCTCGTCAACGAGTCCACAGAAGACTTGTTGCTGCTGTTGGGCGCGCAGGAATTCTTTGCGTAGTGATTCCTTGCTTTTAATTTCTTCGAAGATTTTCCAGCAGTGCGTGGCTAACGCAAAAGCAAGCTCCGTCGGCTGGCAAAGACCGCCTCGGTTGATCTGGTCAATGAATGCAGATGCCTGAGGTGGAACCCAATCAACTTCTAGCGGCGACGCAGCTTCGGATTCCAGCAGCATGCCTTTGCACGACTCGCATGCTCGGTTTCGCGAAAAATTTCGACCAACTGCAGCGATAACGTAGTAAATAACAGTAAAATCATCTTGCTGGGGCTCGCAATCCAGTTCCAGTAAACTGGACAGATGGCTGACCAGCTCCTTGGTTCGACTACATTCACTAGGTTTGTCAAAGGCGTAGTCGATCTCCTTTATGGAAAACTTGGAGTACTTCAACAAACTAACTGTTGAGATCTTTCTGCTGTTCTCTTTGACTTGCCGAGCTGAAATATAGTAGTTGGCGCCTGACATTTGGCGAAGCCACCCAAATCTTCGCTCAATGCAGTCCGATTGGAGTGCTCCAAGGAGCACGTAGGCGAAGCCCTGTCGATCGAGCAGGTGCATGGCACAGGCAGCCAGAGCGCGACAAGTTACTCTACATGCCAGGAAAGTCTCCTTGGACAGGCCAGGCAATGCTGATGCTTCCCACTCGTCCAGGAAAACGGCAAACTCGTGGAGAAACTGCAGCTTCCAGTCCAATGATGAGCGAATCGGGTCCTGGCTTATGTCACGCTTGCGCTTTCCCTTCGAAGGTATCTTTACATTTAGTATGTGCCATAGCTTCAGTACTAGGCTAATGAAATCTGCAGTAGCTTTCCAGGCCTTGCCTCGCCATTCTGAGTAATAGAGAAGTGCATCTCGGGTAGCGTCATTAAAGACAGCAACTGCCAACTTGACAGAAGTTCTCTCGATGCTCTTCGGACTCAGTACTGTCAGGTTCAACTTGTGTGCTAACTTCAGCGGCATCGATGCTTCCAGCTCGTGGAGTTGAACGATGTGCTCAAAACGAGCTTCGCGAGCATTAGGCAGTAGTGGAGTCGAAGGAAAGCTGAAGACTCGCCGAGTTTGAAAATTGTTGTAGATATTTTTCAAATTGTGCACCGGGTCAAAAAAGACAAAGATGGGCTGGCCGGTTACTTCATCTAAAAACGATGGGTTGAAGCTACTGCCGCACAATCCCTTCACAAATTTGCGGTTCACAGCGGCGTTGTCAACGGACACGGCAACAACGGTAAACGACAGCCTTCTTAGCATATCCATGGCTTGCTGAAACCATTCAGTCAGCTTCTTTGCCGTCAAGGTTGCCACCGCATGCATCGCCACCATATCTTTGTATGGCCCAGCTACAGAGTTCACCATGAAGCAGCAGATCGTTGAAGCAACAGCACCATCTTCGCTTAGTCCAGTTACTTGACCGTTGCTGTACTCAACCCGGCTGGCTATGTAAATCTCATCAATTACAAGTGTGACAGTCTTCTCAAACTGGGATAACTTCGATGCTCTCAACTGAAGGTAGCTTTCGATGTCTAGACCATTCTTTGAACCAACTTTGGCTGAAACAGACCGAAGGGTTCGATCAGATGGAAAACAGAGGACATCCTGCTCCAGTATTGTCTTATAAGCCGAAGCGCTGGTGGAGTACAGAAGATAAGCGAAGATCATGAGCTGCTGTGAATATCTCCTTCTGCAGCTCGGCTGCCTGCTGAGTTTCAGCTGCTCCAAAATGAAGCCAACAGTGCGATTCTCAACAAGATTCTCCGCTTCTTCCAGAAGATCTTGGGCCATGTCAAGCATACGGTTGGCCTTACCTTCAGCTTTGCCACTGTCAGTGTCTACCTCCCAGTTCTTGACTCTGGACATTATGTTGACTAGTTGACTGAGAGTCGATACTTTCCCGTCCGAAAGTAAGTCTCTGAGTCGGGTTGGCTTTAGCAGCACTCCATTGACTCCAATAGTGATGCTGTGGTCCTTAGCCATGCAGATGTAGCAGGAGACATGAAAGGAAGGCTCCATGTCCAGCGTGTAGATGCAGAGCTGGTCAGCAAGCATGGTGGTATGAAATCCTGCCGGTTTTCCTTCCTCTCGATTCAGTTTTAGCTGCACTTCATCAAGGTCGTCGTCCACGATTGAGTCCGCATCTCTGAACTGATCAATTTGGCCTTGCAATGCAGTATTTTCTCTCTCAAAGCGCTGAGTTGATGTTGCTGCAGTTGACCTCGGTTCGGCCTTGGCAGAAGAGAGATAAGAAGGAGTATTCGGGAAGATAGACGGCACCGTCCCTGGCTTCAGACACCGCCTCGACAGTTGGTCCCGGCCCTTCTTGCGGCTCGCGTTGGTGTCCAGAGAGTTTTCCACGAAGTCTTGGGGGTGGAAGTGCGCAGAGCAAATGGTTGAGCTCTTGGTAGGCTCGAAATTCTGCCTTGGATTTGCTCGCTTCCATTGTTCAAGAAGGACTGCATTGTGCATAGGATAGCCATGAAAGCTCAGTCGCTTGTCCGAGGAGGCTCGATTAGTGCAGCCCTGTGCTGAGCACGACTTAACCATTTTGTTGGTACAAAATTTTCAGTGCTTGAAGCAAGTGTAGCAGTGTTATGAAATTGATGAGGCAGGCACTGAAGGCAAAATTTTCTTTTTTATTTGTACAGTACAGCCAGCTCGTCAGTATATATAGAACGTGGGAGTGGGACTCCCACTTATCACCTCGAGTCATGACTCAGTCCGAATAGCAGACTAGTTTTCAAGATAAACGTACATGTTAAAGATTCATTGTTGGGGGGTAAACTTTACCCCACGAGCTCTTCCCTGCATGCCCCTGAACTTTGCTTCCTTTCTGTGTACAGTGTCTTTGTCATGTTTATAGCCAGCTTGACAGTTAAATTTTTCCTGTCTCCTTTCCTCCTTCTGGGTCTTTTCTTCTTTTGCCCCGGTGAGGTATAGAGACGGAAAAAAAATTGCGAAGCTTCCAGTCCAGATGCTATATAGAGAAGTCCCTGACCGAGCAGACTTGGGTGGTCGCCGATGGTTTGAACTCCTTGCGTCGGAGCGCAACCAGCCACTTTCTCTTCATTTCAGTGTCTTTTGGAAAAAAATGGAAGGACACTGCCGGAGACATTGACGAGTTGTTCGAGCAGCCTAGAGCGCAGCAAAAGCTGCCGTGACTTTTTCTGCTAGGCAGTTTTGAAGAATTAGATTCTTCCATGGCAGTTCGATTTGGTGAGGATTGATTTAGATTAGACTGAAGCAGCTTGCTTTGTATTTCAAGTATGTGTTTTATAAGTTTATATTTTTGGCCCCAGACCACTTTAATATATAGCTACATATCAACGCAGGCGGAAAGAAAAGCAGGCCTGTACCCTAACTTCTTGCCCAAGCACAATTATCGATCGTTTTCGAGTAGGGAGAGAGGGACCATTTTTTCCACTGTCATTTGGTCAAAAACAAGCCCAAGCAAGAAATGCGGGATGCGCAGTCTAGTTATATTTCTTGGTCTGTGATTTATACTTTGTGCGTCAGTGGGCAGGGGGATGGGTTAGTACTTAGTACGTTTTGGGTATTGTAGAGAGAATTGAATGTACGGAGGACAGATGTGAACAGTTTTTTTCGATCCTACTCGTATAAATGTAACAAAGGGGAATGCTTGGTAAGATCGCAATCACAGAGACAAACTTCTGAATCCAATCTTAAACTTTCAACTACAATTTTTATCGATTTACTTTTACCAAATTACTAAGCTAGTAAGTAACTAAGTAAGTGAGTTAGTAAGTAACAGTATTACTTATGGATAAGTGGCTTATAAGGCCACAAAAGCGCATACGCGAAGATGAGTCAGATGCGGCAGAAACTGCTGCAGCCGGAGAACTACAAGTTGCGCAGTCGACAGGAGAGCAGCGGAATGCACAATTAACGGAAGAGATGCAAGGTCAACAGCAAACTCGACGAAAGTTTTTAACGAAGTGGCTAGCAGATTTCAAATGGGCAAGATTCGATGCAGCTAGTAACACTGTTACCTGCAAATATTGTGTTGAGCATGCATGTGGCCACTGGAAGTCAACGAAGAGTGTTCTAACAGCTTGGAAAGAAGGATGGACAAGAAAGCAGCTGCAACAACACGAAGAAAGCGACACGCATGTAAGAGCTAAAGAGGCGCAGTATCAGCGACCAAAGGAGGTGATTACTAAGAAGATTGTACAGATGACGGACCAGCAAAGCACTGCGCTTTTGTCGAAATTACATGCTGTACACTTTACAGCAAAGAACCTCATCTCTCAGCACAGAACTACACAGGTGCATCAACTGATTTCAAATGAAGTCAAATTCATTTGTGCTCGTACTGGCGTAGATGTGGCATTGCCAACTGCTGATCACGCTTCGAATTGGTCGACCCGACAGTTTGCTTTTGCACTTGCAAAGACTGTGCTTCTAAAGGATCTTGAGCAGCTGCGCAGCGCGGCTTGTTTCACCATCCATATTGATGAAAGCACAGACATTACATCAACCAAGAAGTTGCTCATTTATGTGCAATACCCGGATATTGAGCAGCGCAAGCTTCTTCATAAATTTTTCAAGCTGATCGAGCTTGGGGCGACAGACGCTGACTCAATATCAAGTGCTGTGGTAAGCGCTTTTCAGCAGGAAAACGTTGACATTTCTAAATGTGTCATGTGCGTATCGGATGGAGCCAGTGTCATGCTGGGTGCACGTAACGGCGTCGTAGCTCGGCTGAAGCGAATAGTTCCTCACATCGTTGAATTCCATTGTCTCGCACACCGCCAGGCACTATCTATCAATCAATCATGCATTCGACAGCATAGTTAAGTTTGTCGAGTTTGAGAGCCGCATTCGTGACCTCATCCGTTATCTCCATACTGCAAAGCACACGAAACAGCTGAAAAAGGTTGGAGAAGTCATCGGTGAGACTAGGATTTTCGAGATTCGTTGGCTATCGCGAGTAAGTGTTATTCGCTCGCTGGTTCGAAATCTAAAAGCAATTCAGTTGTTCCTAAAGGATGCAGCAACCAACGAAGATTCAGCCATTGGTCTTTTTAAGCGAGTGACGTCCACTGAGTTTTTGCTCATGCTGCATCATCTGATGGATGTACTCATGTCTCTTGAGGTTCTTTGCAAGCAGTTGCAGGTACGGAATGTTCATCCACTGGACGCATTCTCATGGATTAAGAGCTGCATAGCCACGCTTACCGAGATGTACCTGTGCGATGGCGTCATCGGAGGAAAAAACTAATCAACAGATTGTCTCGGAGTTTGCGAAGGGAGACTTGGAGGAACGGAGCATTCTCATTCAAGATGACGACGCGCTAAATGCTTTTGGTGCAGTCAGCGCTGTTGTGCAGGAAGATGTTGTTCAGCTTGTCTCAAAGATCTGTCAGAGTCTACGAGACAGATCTGATGCAAATAACAATGTTATTCGCGCTACTGGAATTTTCAAACCCGAAATCTACCACGACATGATGCCGAAGGATCTGCCCGCATATGGTGATGAGCAGCTGAGGCTACTTCTAAGTCATTTTAGCAGCTTGCTAGATATCGATGAGAATGAGGCGGTTGACGAGTTCTTAACGGCGAAGAGGCAAATGCGAATGAAGAGTAGCTGGTCGGACTCTTTGTACGACATCGCCACAGATCGAGAATTATTTCCCAATTTGTGCAAGCTCGCAGAGGTGCTGCTCTCTTTTGACTCTTCAAATGGTGAAGTTGAGCGCGGCTTCAGTGTGCACAACAACATCAAAACCAAGCTGCGTAATCGATGGACTACTTACAAGCTGGATGAGCAGATGCGCATTGTGCTCGATGATACGCCTCTTGAGAATTTCGATTACGAGAAGGCTCTCATGATCTGGTCAACGTACAAGGCACCTGAGACCCGCCGCCAGAACAGTGTCGATAATTCACCACTGCTTAAGCGAGGCCGCTACGCTAAGTTTTCAGTTGCAGGGCACACGAAAACATCTGGCCATTCTTCTGCAGGCGCGGCTGCAGAAGTCACCGTCTTAACAGCAGCTGAAACTAAACAAACTTCAGGCGCCATGGATGATGAGCAACAGCTTGACAAAAGTGACGTGGACTTGGATAGTTCTGATGACGAACGGTGTGGTTGGTGGATCGGCGATGGCGGTGATGAGTGATTTTGCTGATCAAAATGACAATGCCAATGCACTACTCTATTTACTATTTTTTAATTATTCACCTATGAAAATGCAATGCGCTGCTTTATTATTTACTCATTAGTACATTAATACCCATGCTTTAACCTTTTCAAGCCTGAATTCCTAAATAGAAAGCTCCGTTCCTGCCGGCATGGTCAGCAGAGCTGACCATAGACTATTTCAAGTTTTCAGTGAACTGAATTGCACTGCCACTCCTGCCGATAAGCCAGCCATCGCTGGTCTAATCTAGGGTTGAAGGAGAATGTACATTTGGAATGGGTTGCACACACGCTTATCAAAACTGTACAAGACTGGCCATAGACAGTCCAGTTTTAGTATATTAAGGGCTGTGCCAAATTCTGTACAATTCTATTCATGTAATTCAAATCAATCCAAATATGGATATTCTGTTGACTTCCGACTCCGAAAGTGACGCTGGAATAGCGGAGAACTCCGAGTCGTCTGAGCCGGTCACTATCAGCGAAGTAGAAGACGATTGGCAGTTTGTGGAGCCAGGCGAAGACATTGTTGAAGACGGCCCCAGTTTCACTGGAATTTCGGGTGTAAACCCCAGCATTGTCCTTCCCGAAGACCGTGAAGACATCCAATATTTTCTACGACTGTTTCTAACCGATGAGCTGCTGGATAAGATCGTGGAGTGGACAAACGCAAAAGCTTGGGCTGAGTATGAGCAGGCGACACATGATGGAGAAGATGTTTCGAGCTTGCTGAAGTCATGGAAGGACACAAACCGCAGTGAGATATCCAAGCTGTTGGGTATGTACCTGTTCATGGGCATCTCACGGAAGCCGGAACTGCATGATTACTGGAGCACCAGTGTCATTCACAGTACTCCGTTTTTTCAATCGCCCAATGGCTTGACCCGTGACCGATTCAAGCAGCTGCTGGCCTTCCTTCGTTTCTACGATGCACGAGCACCCGCCTCGAACGACCCACTGCACAAGATTCGGCCGCTGCTCCGTCTGGCTCAGCAGCTCTGCGCGAACGTGTACCAGCCGGAGCAGCAGGTCAGCGTCGACGAGTCCCTGATTCTGTACAAGGGGCGCCTTCAGTTTAGGCAGTACATCCCATCGAAGAGAGCCAGAGTTGGAATTAAAATGTACTGCGCCTGTGAGTCTGCATCTGGCTACCTGTATAACTTTCTAGTACATTCGACTGCTGAAGAGAACTCTCATTTTGGCGACGACCTCGGTTGTGACCAGCTGTCTCTAAGCGAGAAAATCGTAGTGCACCTTTGCAAGGACCTGCTCGGTTTCGGCTATCACCTTTTCGTCGACAAGTGGTTTGCCTCAGTACGGCTTGCGACTTTTCTGTACGAACGCAGCACACTGCTGACAGCAACTGTTCGAGCCGACCGTGGAGTGCCGTTGGCATTGCGCAGTCAGCAGGTGCCGTTGAATGACGTAGTTTTCATGAGGAAGCTGCCAGTGCTGGCCATGAAAATCCTGGAGCGCAAGGAAAGCGGCTTGAAAACATTCTTCATGATCGACACCCACGGCTCAGCTCAGAAAGTAGCGACGAACCGAATTCGCAAGAATGGTGAAGCTGTGCAAGTGCAGAAAAGCGCCTCGAACCTGCTGTACAACCGCTGCATGGGAGGCGTTGACCGACTCGATGCCATGCTGAAACCGTACGACAGCTGCCGCAAAACCTACAAGTGGTTTCATAAGTTGGGGTTTCATCTCTGCCTGCTGCTTGTACACAATGCATGGGTTGTATACTCAAAGCACGGTGGCCGGCTGCAGTTCTTCAAATTCCTGGAGAGCTGTATCACCCTACTGGTTGACTCCACGGGACCAGGAAGACAGCGAACGGCAGCTAGGCAACCAGCGGCGGCCGCAGCTCAGCAGCACTTTCCATCAAAGCTGCCTCCGAGGGAATCGTGCCCGAGGCCGGTGAAGCGATGCCGCCTGTGCTACCGCAACGGCACTGCGAAGCGCACCGTGTTCTGCTGCAGTGCGTGTCCGAATCATGGATGAATGAATAGAATGGATTGCTATTCTGGCTCTGGCTATTTTCGTTTTTGACTCTTTTGCATCCGGTTCCCCCCCCCGTGCCTTTTCATTGGTTGATGATTGCCATAGACAATTTTCGGCCTTCGCCCCTTTCTTTCGATGGGTATTACTATTATTGTGCCATAGACATTTGTGTCCTAATTTGCATTAAAGTAAGTTTGGCATAGACAATCGGGCGTTTAATGTCATTAACTGCCCGCTAATTTGCATTAGTAAGTTTGACTCCTGCAAGCGGGCTTAAATGTAGTCTATGGCATTAAAAGGCAAGAATAAGTGCCCAGCGGGCACAAAGGTCATGGTACAATTTTCAATTATGCATCGATGACAATGCCAATGCGTTACTTTCTATTTATTCATTTTTCAACAGTAAACTACAGGTAACTTTTCCCTTGTCAATGCGATACTGCAACGCCATCTAATTTACTTGAAATTTCGAAATCTAGCTTGTTCAGCCTTCAACGAAAGACACAAGAATGCAGTCAAACATTAGCAGCTGTGTTTTAACTCTGAATATAGTCTTGATTAAGTTATTTGACTGCGCCAGAATCAATTTTTCTAAGAATTCAAGTAAACTACAGAGGCAAAATTAGAAATTTCATGGGGTATTACTCCTCCAAAATGGGGTACTACTCAGAGGCTTGATACCCCAATTCGGGTACTAATCAACAGCGAAAAAAAAACACTGGTTAAAAATAGCCGCATATCTGGCGACTGTCTATGGCCGGGAGGGCCTCGGGCCCGCGGTGTACAGTCAGCTCTAGTGAGCGATCTATTCCTAGGCAGCTAACACAGCTAGCAGGCGAGAGCAGTGGTTGGAAAGCACAGATTGGGAGCCCGAGCGGATTCTAAAGTGCACTCAGGCCAGCCAGTCGCCAGCATGACCGGCAGCTCCAGCATCGTCACCCGCAAGCTCGTGCCGGCGCCGGCCGCGCCCGAGTCCCGCAACCTCAACAACCTGGCCAACGTGAACAACAGCTCGCACTACCCGCCGGTGCCCTACCCCCCACTGGCGGACTCCAGCGACTATGAGGTGCAGGTGCACGTGAACTTCCAGACCAGGGAGATGCGCCTGCTGCGCGTGCAGGGCGTCGCCGACACTGAGGGCGCCGACGTGCTGCTGTTCACCAGGCAGAAATGCCGCGACGACTGCGCGGACAGCGCCTGCCAGGCCTGTCGCACGCAGAAGCTGTACCAAGACCGCGCTGGCGACCCGCAGGGCTCCGTGCCCTTCACGCCGCACCAGGAGTATCTGTACTGCCTGCGCTTCGACAAGCAGCCCATCACCGCGCTGCTGGCGCTGACGCCGCGAGAGCAAGACGTTGAAGTGCAGGAGAAGGGCGTCCTGGCCTACTGGTTCATGAAGTGGCTGGAACGGGCCAAGATCCTCAACCCCACTGGCGCGGTGGACGAGATCGGCAGCAGGCCGCTCGGCATCAAGCCGGTCGCCTCCGCCCCGGCCGAGCCCGCGCCGGTGCAGCAGGCGGAGCCGCAACCGTCGCCACCGCCGCCGCCGCCCCCGCCAACATCGCTGCCGCCCCCACCGCCACCGCCGCCGCCGCCGTCGGAGGTCGAGGACCCGTACGACCAGCTTAAGGAGGAGGCACCGCAAGCGGAGGACCAGGCACCGCAAGCGGAGGACCAGGCACCGCAAGCAGAGTACCAGGCACCGCAAGCAGAGGACCAGGCACCCGCCACCGAGGAGTGCCCGCACAAGCAGACCAGCGACTACCTGCCCAACATGCAGGTGATCTACCAGGTAAAGAAGGACCAGCTGGGCGTCGTGCTGCCCAAGCCGGAGCAGCTCACCCGGCCCATCGACATCATTCTGATCTCGCACGAGGAGGGCAACAGCAAGGTGCAGTCGGTCACGATGGAGCCGGGCGCGGTGAAGAGCGGCAGCAACCTGGTGGCGCTGCGCAACATGGCGTACACCCTGCGGGTGCAGCTGCACGGCCTGGGCCGCCCCGTGGACCTGCTGGACTTCATCACCGAGCAGAAGATTTTGCGCGTCCAGGAATCAAAGGATGCCCCCAAGCAGCTCAACTTCCTGATGGAGCGCCTCATCGAGCAGCGCGGCACCTTTGTGCTGCACATCACTTTCGACGAGAAAATCGTGGAGGTCGGCACGAAGCCTCTCGGCGAGTTCTACCTGGACGTCGATGTTGACGCGCACCGGATGCTAATCGGCACCATCAAGTCGCACGTGGCCAAGCACTACCGCGTGGAGAAGGTGCTCAAGGAGACCAACTCGAACATCCTGCTGGCCGACAAGCAGCTCGTGTTTGAGGGCGGCGTGGACCCCGACAGCCTGACAATCCGGGAGAGCATCCCCATCGAGCGGATGTCCGACTATCTCATCACGGTGGTGGACCCCACCACCAAGCAGACGCTGCCCACCAGCGTGCTGGCCTTCCAGCGCAACGCCCTGTACGTCAAAGAGATCAAAAACAGCGACGTCCGCCTGCACGTGACGGTGCAGCGGCAGCCCACCATGGTGTCACAGTCCTCCAACGCCAACAATTGGCGCTCCGCCGCCTCGCCGCTGATTTCCGTGGACCGGCAGGACCCAAGCGACCCCAGTTCGGCCTTCCACTGCCCGTTCCGCAGCGGCTGGAACTGCTTCCGCATTCACCACAGCGCCTGCGCCGAGGGCGACCGCCCGCTGCTGTCTTCTGTCGGCTCCGCCTCGCCCGCTGAGTCCGTCCGGGACGCCGAGACGGCCACCGCGGCCACCGGCCAACTGGCGACGTCCTCAACGTCCGAGCCAGTCAGCGGGCGGCGCAGCTCGGCCGCCAAGTCCGCCAGCTTCAGCCTCGACGTCGACCTGCCGGCGCTGAAGGCCCGCCTGCTGCCCTGCGGCGAGACGGCCGCTGCCCAGCCTCCCAGATCGGCGCTCTTCATCATCTACGAGGAAAGCTACGACGGCAAACTGCGCTCGACGCCCTGCCACCTGGGCCAGGCCTTCAAGGTGAAGCACTGGTGCAAGTACACCGTCAAGTGCGTCGAGTCCGACTGCCTGAACCCTCTGCTGACCTTCTGCATCACCGACAAGGAAGTCGCCGACGTCCGCGCCTGCAGCTCCTCCGTGCGGCTCAGCAAGAGGTTCGTCCACGAGGTCGTCTGACCCCAGCCGACCCGCCTGTGTTGCGCCGATTCTGCGACCTATTTTTGAATTTGACCGCACAGCATTTGTTTGCCAGTCAGTTTTCTGTTCCTCCAGGCCCCATTATTTTGAAGAACGAAAACAATAAAAACTCCGCACTTTGCTCTGCTGGCGAGAATTTTGCGGTTGAATTGGCAGCGCAGTTTATAAAATGTCAATTCTTCTGAAGCCGACAAACGGACCTCCTGCTCTCGTGTTCCTTGCCTGGCATTTTCAAATTTGCTTGGTGGCTTCTTGCAGTCTAATACTTAAGTCACTCACTTAGATTGTGATCTGATACTCAAGTCACTCACTCAGTGTGCGATCTGATCCTCAAGTCACTCTACTCAGTGTGCGATCTGAACCTCAAGTCACTCACTCAGTGTGCGATCTGATCCTCAAGTCACTCACTCAGTGTGCGATTTGATCCTCAAGTCACTCTACTCAGTGTGCGATCTGAACCTCAAGTCACTTTACTCAGTGTACGATCTGATACTCAAGTCACTCACTCAGTGTGCGATCTGATCCTCAAGCCACTCTACTCAGTGTGCGATTTGATCATCGAGTCACTCTACTCAGTGTGCGATTTGATCATCGAGTCACTCTACTCAGTGTGCGATCTGATCCTCAAGTCACTCTACTCAGTGTGCGATCTGATCCTCAAGCCACTCTACTCAGTGTGTGATCTGATCCTCAAGCCACTCTACTCAGTGTGCGATTTGATCATCGAGTCACTCTACTCAGTGTGCGATCTGATCATTGAGTCACCAGCCGTTGATTGCATGGCAGGATCTGATGAATTCAGTTCAGCCGGTGATTCGCTCCCAATGCATCCCTACTGGCCCCATCAAGTGCAGTGTACCAGATAGAACACGAGAGACATGTACGAGTTGAAGGCTGAGCTGCATTATCACACTCTTTCTTTCGTTATCTCATCGGAAGTAATTGATTCATTAATATGATTCATCATTACACAGAGCTTTTTTGATTACAATTTATTTCCCACGTTTACAATGCCGTCAGTTTAAAGGCTTTTTTCTGCTTTTACTGCCCTAGATAGGGCCGGGCTTAACTAAAAGCAAGATTTCTATAACCGCTCTTCTAAATTAATCGAGTTTAGCACTTTTGTACGCTCCAATATCATGTTTACCGATTGGCAGTCCCCTATGCGGCTTCAATTCCTGGAAAACTTCATTAACCGTTGACTGGTTGAACATGCTCCTGTCGGAGAAGCGGTTTGAAGTGGTGTGCAGCGGTTCCGCAGCCCCCCCGTAGCCGCTCCAGTTCCGCTTCTCGATCGATGCCAATGGAAACCACGATGTTGTGAAGAGTTTAAGAGAGGTGATCAGTCACTCGAAAACTCCCACTTCTAGACACTGGACAACAAGTGCCTATAGGTATATGCAAAATCAAACAACTCTCACTGCGGCGGATCCTCTTGTCCCTGAATGGGACAGGGACAGCCCACTGAATGGGACAGGGACAGCCCACTGAATGGGACAGGGACAGCCCTACACTGAATGTGACAGGGACAGCCCTACACTGAATGGGACAGGGACAGCCCACTGAATGGGACAGGGACAGCCCACTGAATGGGACAGGGACAGCCCACTGAATGGGACAGGGACAGCACACTGAATGGGACAGGGACAGCCCACTGAATGGGACAGGGACAGCACACTGAATGGGACAGGGACAGCCCACTGAATGGGACAGGGACAGCACACTGAATGGGACAGGGACAGCCCAACACTGAATGGGACAGGGACAGCACACTGAATGGGACAGGGACAGCCCACTGAATGGGACAGGGACAGCCCACTGAATGGGACAGGGACAGCCCACTGAATGGGACAGCTGGCTCACATCCAATAGGTCTTTTCAGCAGGCTCGCATCTCTAGGCAAAAACGAAGACTCCGAATATCCGTCCAGAATCAAAGTATAAAACTAAACTCTACCTACTAAACAGATGACCAATGTACAAAAACTGCTCTTACAACACTTGGCCAACCTCAGCCACCGCTAAAAATAGCGACACCTGCTGAAATTCCCTTGTGGATGCGTGCAAGTGACATGGTGCGGTAGGCAGGCAGGCTATCAGCAGTGCACGAGGGACTGAAGTTGAAGATAACAAATTTTGCACAAAGCCAGGCAGTGCAGAAACTGCTTTGACATCACCTGCAGTTTTACACGCGTGTTTAGCGAATGCCCGATTTAATCGCTTAGTCTTGAATAGCTGCAGTCAGTCCAGTAAGCCAAGGCCAGCATGACTAAACTCATAAAGTACTGCGGACGCGAATAAAAACTATTAAAAAATCGTCAGCGTCACATCTACGAATACGGAGATAACGCAGATAAGCTGCGACCTCATCCAAACTGCATAAAAGTAGCGCAGCTGCCGGGCATGTGGAGCATCGCCGGCATTTGCAGCTGCAGTGGAAGCCTCTCAATCTGAAGAGCAACACAGACAAGGTAAGTCTCCGTGCAGTGTCGCTGAATTCGAACGGTTTCAAGCATAGTCAGGTGTTTATGGCGTACTGGCGCTGCTGCCCCGCATAAACTCTTGTCCGTGTTTGATATCGTTGCTTCAGGAAGCCTCAATAGCATGCAGACCAGCGGTTCCAACGGGGATCTGGGAGACCAGCGGTTCCAACGGGGATATGGGAGACCAGCGGTTCCAACGGGGATCTGGGAGACCAGCGGTTCCAACGGGGATCTGGGAGACCAGCGGTTCCAACGGGGATCTGGGAGACCAGCGGTTCCAACGGGGATCTGGGAGACCAGCGGTTCCAACGGGGATCTGGGAGACCAGCGGTTCCAACGGGGATCTGGGAGACCAGCGGTTCCAACGGGGATCTGGGAGACCAGCGATTCCAATGGGGATCTGGGAGACCAGCGATTCCAAATGGGGATCTGGTAGACCAGCGATTTTAATAGGGATCTGAGACCAGGGATTCCTATGGGGATCGGAGAACAATGGGGGGTGGGAGTATGCTAGAGTATTCTACATGCAGGTGTACACTTGAGCTCATCTCACATAGAAAGCGCTAACAGGACTCTCGGACAACTTTCGCAACAACTCTACGATTCTACAGCTCACTTGATGCGTGACTCGATCAACAGTCGCCTCTCCATCGAATTATTGAGTCTCCCCAGTGTCGCTAGTGATTTACCGTTTGCAATGACTCCAAAGATAACTTTTTCAACGGGTAATAAACTAAATCCATTTACAGATTACGCGGTGCTTTGTAGAAGATAATAAAAAAGAAACTCGTATAAAACTCTAAAATTTCAATTAACTTTGCTCCAAACAGGCAGAATTGAGTTAATTGCAGTAGTTTTGTTCTATTTGAGAAAAGCCACAAATAAAAGGCAGCTCGAAGGCAACAAAAACGATTATGAACAGACAGGAGTCTGGAAACTTTTCCTTCAAGCCGAGCAGCTGGGGCCGCCTGCAGTAAGGCTTCGGGAACAGGTCGTGTCTACTCAGCCAGCCTGCCAAGATTCTCCATGGCCTGGCAATGAGCCCACAATGCAAACAACTATGCAGGAGCACTTGACCACCTTGTGCAGCTTGCCATCCTTGTCAATCTTGCACAGGCTGGCCTCAAGGGCCTCTGGCAGAGGGCCTCAACCAGCTTGGCATAGGCAGCATTGTCGCAGTCGCTGGCCAGCACGCACAGGTGGGCACTCCATTTCTCTAGTCTAGCACCTAAGCAGACTCATGCAGGCCATGCACAAGACCATCATGGCTTAGCAAAGGCTTCAGCCAACACCTAGACAGCATTTGCCATAGTCATCTTGCCATTGGGGGCATCTCCTTCTTGTTGCTCACGCTTTGGCTTGGCATGTTGCAAGAATCTAAAACAGATATCCTCCTATGGGGAAAATGGGGGGAAATTAGTGAATAGCAATTTATATATTGAACTTATCATTTTTAAACAACTGGCAGATTATAAGCCTTATGGTATGTTAGAATTGGGGTAGTTTGCCTGTGTCAGTCCTATCATTCACAGTCACTGATTGATTCTCAGTAAAAAGGCTCAGGTTTTTTCATCATTACAGGCAAACAACTTTTCTAAACATTAGAAAGTGGATTACTTTTAAAAATATTAAGATTTTGAGCAAATACACAGCTTGGAGATTGAAAATCTCTAAGACTTGCCCCTTGACTTGCCCCTCTCAGTTGTTCTGCAAATGCATCCATGCAAAAACTAGCTAGATCTCTGCATTGCTATATATATATATTATATTTATATAGGGCCTACCTCAGCTTAGCCCAAATCTTCAAATCTAACCCACATTGAAAAAAGTTTGCCAGCCCCTGATATAGATATTTCCAAGCTTGTATTGTGAAGGTTAATGAAGTGAAAACCACTGCTTCTATTTAAAAGCTGTTTGAAATAGGCCTAATAGATCATAGATCAAGTCATCTACCTTTAGTTTTGTATCTATGACTATACTTTTTGCAATCCTACTGGGTATGGGTAACTGAATAACTTAGGCAGTCGCTAGGAGTTTATCCACAATAATTACTTACGATGCCACCAAAAACTTGTACGCAGACTCAGACAGACAGTTTGATAGGTTGAAACCTGATGGCTTATTTTAAAGCAGCAGCCTTCCATAATTAACCTGTTTAATTGCGGCATAAACAACAAATGCTCAGTATAAAACGATCAAGAAAATAGGTAGGATAAAGGTAAAACAAATTAAGTTAAATTAGGTTGTTTTTTAATCTAAAAAACTCTTTAAAATAGTTATGCCGAGTACAAATGTGTATAAATTAAAGAAAAAGAAATTAAATATTCTAATAATAAATACTTGTCAACAAATTTAAATAGTAATGAGATCGGACGAAATTGGTCGAAGTGTGTTTACAAATGAAATTCAAAGAAGCTGTATGACGTCCTTAGTTGAATCAAAATGACTTCCTTTAATTTTAAGACACCATAGTTTGTTGGATTAAAATGTGATTGTCGAAATTAACGTTTTGCTTGTATCTTGTACATGCCATTTAAACCATTTTATCATTAGAAATTGATGCCAGAAATCCTTTAAGTATACTTTAGATTTTATCTTGTTATGTTTATAGTCTAAAGCAGGTTTTAGGTCTTTCACGCAACAAAATGCTTGATGCACTGCAATTCGCTCTGGTACAAATAGAGAATTTGGTGAATTCTCTAAACAAGAAGACTCTAAAGCAGTCATTATCAGAAATATCTCAGGTAAGGTAACCAACTGTTTTAAGTTTGCATTTTTATAAAATTTGATACTTCACTATTGCATTTTTATTAGATTTAATTGAAATTAATGTTACTGAGTTGAATTTAGCCATTTTTTTCCTAGGCTTATTGAATAGCCCCCCTAACTTTCAAAAAACCCATCAATGTGCAACATGGATGCAAAAAAGTACACTAAATGTGCAATATAAAATACAAAAATGAAAAAGTGATACCTAGGATGTTCCAGGACATTTTGTCAAAAACTTTTCATCAAAAGCCTTTATATCCAACTATTATTAGGGCATTTTTTGTCAAATGCAATAAAATAAATAGAGCCCATATGAAGTGAAACGAAGGCGCCGTTAGCAAGAGGATGGGAGAAATCAGCCGACACGCGCGTGATGCGTGAACAAGCATCCAGCCTTGGCAGCAACTCCCAGATGCACAAGATCTGCATGCCTAAAAATAGTCCTGATGATCGGCGAGCAAGAAGCCCAGCCATGCGACCCTCGCGTGATGCATGCATAACCTCTGACCGACACTGCCTATTGGGCCTCGAAATCCCACTCTCTCCCCCTACTGCTCCTATTCCTCGTTGCTCGCGTACAGTGTGCTAGCTTATAAAATATACTGATTGAAGAGGAAAGATCCTCGCCTGAAGTTTGAGAATGTGACTCTAGAGATCATACAGAGAAAGTTACCATCGAGGTCCATTGTTCATTGTCTTCCTGAACTGTTGGCAGAAGGAAACGATTATAATATGGGAAAAACCCATATAAATTGTCGTTTCACATAGTTATTTTAAACTTATATTAAAATTAAAATAGTTTTCTTATGTAACTAATTTAATGCCCTTCAAATTCTAAGTTAAAATTGTCTAAAAATGACTTAAATTTACTATTTTTGTTTAAGTAAAAGGTTTTTAAAAGACATGTTTTCAAAAAGGAGTCTAATCCTAACTTTAAACCTTTTCCCTTTATATATTTTAGCTTTGTGCATAAAAAATATTTTACATTGTGAAATTATATTTCTATTATTATATTATTATTTCAAAGTCAATACTAATGGTACAATTTAATTGTTTCATTGGCTAAAAATATATATTTAATAATAAGAATAATAACTAGCAATAAAGGTTGGACAATATTGATTTTTTAAGATTTTAAGATTAAATATTTTTGATGATATAATCATTTGGCTAAATCCTTTTAGTTTTAATATGGGTGACAGTATAATATGTTGATTTTTGATTTTGTTGATAAGTTGATTTAAGTTGAAAATCAATGTGTTAATTTTTATGTCTAGATAATTAATGCTATATTCAAAAGATTGATATTCAACATAGGGCTCTTTACTTTATTAAAAGTAATGTTCTGCTGCAGCTATAGCTATGGCTATAGATGCTTGGGCCCAACCTTGGGCGCAATCTTATATATGTTTAGGTGCAACCAAGCATATATAAGATTGTATATAGGATAAGTTGCTATTGGACAAAATAGTAGTCACGTGACTGCTCTCAGCCAATAGCGACTTATATATGTGTGTTGCCAATAGAAATGGCCAAGTGAATCCCAAGGTTGCGCATATATGATCTTATGGCAAATATGGTAAAATAAGTGCCTATAGCAACTAAGGATATGCCTATGGTAGATAGTTGCTTTTATAGCTACAACTACAGAAATATGGTAGTCTTGTAGATTCTTATAGCCATAGTTATTAATTTGTTATGAGCTAATTTTTTTAATTAGCTAATTAGCATTAGCATAGCATCACTATGCATTAAAGTTCTTTTGAATAATACAATAGATGGCTGTCTACTAAGATAGAATTTTCATACAAAATCCTAGATGCATTTTATGCATACTAAAAAACTCATACATTTTATAGCACATTGTTGACAAACTTGTGTAGTTATATGGACTTTTTGTATAAAGCTAACAAGAAAATTGAAAGTTAGCATGAATTTTTTAAAAAGGTTTATTTTCTATTTGTGACATAAAACAAATATTTTGCATGCAAAAGGTAATTGGTATTCTAAGAAAGGTTCTTTATAACATTTTTGTAAGGTTCTACCATAAGTGATATCAATGTGTTATAGCCATAGCCATAAGCAAAACTATGGCTTATTTCAATTCTCCATATTTTATAGCTATAAAGACCCCAATATTATCATATTCTTATAGTTCCTTTAGCCATAGTTATAGTTTACAAACTCTAAGAAAAAATATATTTTCAATCATGAAGATAACCCAGTATTTAAACAACTACAAATGAAGGTAACTATGGCTATAGAATATATGGAATGTGACTTATGCTTATGCATGCCTAACTGCTGGCTAACCTGGCTGATCTGGCCATTATAAATTGTGTTAGACTAGGGGTAAGTTGCAAAATTAAGCTAACCAAAAACAAAAAAGCCAAGAACTGAAAAAAGTAAAAAAGATACAAGGAAAAAGAAAAAGAAAAAAGTACAAATTTTACTAAATTAAAAATGGTGAAGCAAAAGAAAATCAAGTTGTACAAATGATTAGGTAAGTTGGAACAAGAGCAACTAAGTCACAAAAAGATTTGTTAAGTCACAAAAGGAACAAACTCAGTTGCAAAAATGATTTTGTAAGTTGCAACAAGAGCAAACTAAGTTGCAAAATTGATTTTGTAAGTTGCAACAAGAGCAACTAAGTCACAAAAGGATTTGTTAAGTCACAAAAGGAGCAAACTCAGTTGCAAAATGATTTTGTAAGTTGCAAGAAAAGCAACTAAGTCACAAAAGGATTTGTTAAGTCACAAAAGGAGCAAACTCAGTTGCAAAATGATTTTGTAAGTTGCAACAAGAGCAACTAAGTCACAAAAAGATTTGTTAAGTCACAAAAGGAGCAAACTAAGTTGCAAAAATGATTTTGTAAGTTGCAAGAAAAGCAACAAGTCACAAAAGGATTTGTTGTCACAAAAGGAGCAAACTAAGTTGCAAAATGATTTTGTAAGTTGCAACAAGAGCAACTAAGTCACAAAAGGATTTGTTAAGTCACAAAAGGAACAAACTAAGTTGCAAAAATGATTTTGTAAGTTGCAACAAGAGCAACTAAGTCACAAAAGGATTTGTTAAGTCACAAAAGGAGCAAACTCAGTTGCAAAATGATTTTGTAAGTTGCAAGAAAAGCAACAAGTCACAAAAGGATTTGTTGTCACAAAAGGAGCAAACTAAGTTGCAAAAATGATTTTGTAAGTTGCAACAAGAGCACCAAGTCACAAAAAGGATTAGATAAGTTGCAAAAATGCTGACCTAAAAATATAGGCATAGTACTAATTAGATTATAAGGCATTTAGCCTTAATAAGATAGGCATAGTTACTCTTACCATTTACCCAAAATTGTGTTGATATTTGCTCTACAGTTTTTTTACTAGTAAGTTGCATTTTTGGTCAAAAAGTAAGTTGCATAGCCAGTAAATCAGGGCATTGCATATGTATGATATGACTGTAATTACTATATTTCCATAGTCATAGCTATAAGAGCAGCTATCTACTGTAATCATATCCAACATTTATATTAACATATTAACATAATTTTAGTCATATTAACATTGCAAGCACTCCTAATTAAAGTTTATATTCAGAAAAAATTGCACCTGAATTGTGTCTGGACTAAAATTAAAAAGGCCTCAATAATACATCAAATATTTTTGTCACTACACTAGTCTATTCATTTAGTTTTAAAGATCATTATTTCTTTTAAATGAAAAATTTATAACTTGTGTCTAATTTATAGACGAAATATATATTTAGACTAGTGTTCTATTGTAATTAGGGTCTTTTCACTATTGGTACAGTTTTAAGCATAAAAATTGCTTCTTTTAAAGTCATTATGTTTTCATATTTCTAGCCATGACTAAGAAAATAAATTGGTATTCAATATATTAGAGTTGGACATTATAGTTATTTTTCATTATTTTATAATGATTTTCATCTAAATGGGTTTTTTAATGTGAAAAGGGCTTGCTATGCTAGAACCCTTTTGATCTGGCTAAACATTAGTATTGACTAGCCATGAACATAAAATAGCTTATTATAGTTTATAATGTATTTTGTAACAATAGGTATGAATATATTAAAATATTTGACTTAACTAAAAACGTCCCAATTTTAAACTTGATCTCTGATTCTATTACAATTTATTTTGTTATGAAAATATCGCTGGCTATAAGACTTAATTGGTTAAAGTGAACAGACTTAAAGATTTACTGCCTAGCGCTATTAGTAACTCAAAGCTCGCCTTTTCCCATTGCTCAGCTGGTTAACCAGCATGGCTTCGAGGCCGAGCGCCACCTGTACAGGTGTCTGTTTTCCTCCATCGACTTCTCGGGCGCGCCGCACGACGCCAGAGGCTCGGTGAAGGACTACCACCAGACCCAGCTGCTCATCCAGGAGATGCACAGTCTGTTCGCCAAGCCCAACTTCGTCACCCTCATCTGCTACGCCCTGGACCATCCGTTTGCCTCACAGAAGTCGCTGCGGCCGGGGTCCGGCCTGCTGCCGCAGGTCAGCCGCACCCTGAAGCTCAGCCGGGTGCAGGAGGTCACCCTCGGCCTCGCCCTGCTGTCCTCGCTGCGCCTTGAGACTCGCGAAGGCGCCCAGGCCTGGCTGCGCGCCAAGTTGCCCGACCTGCTCGCCACCTACGTGGACGCTGACGCTGGTGCAGGCGGGCACGACGGAGTTGGCGGAGTCGGCGGAGGCGGCGCCGGCGGCGGTGTGGCCGGCCTGCAGGACATGAGCATCGAGATGGTGCACCTCATTCTCACCAAGCTGCGTGAGGAGCCGCACAGGTTCGGCGCCAGCAAGGACCTCATCGAGGCCTTCCTGCGCGTGCTGCGTAAGGATTTCCCCAAGCAGCGGGTGCCCGTAGTGCTGGCGCCGCTACTGTACGCAGAGACTGAGGATCTGCCAGTGTCGAAGGCCTTCCGCGAGCCGACCAGCCTGCAGCAGATGGTGGTGAGCTCCAACTCGGCGCTGCAGTCCAGCCAGCAGGTTGACAGCAGCCTGGCCGAGCTGCTGGAGGAGCTGGGCTACGGCTGCACGGCTACACCGGAGGAGATGCGGCTGACCCTGGCCGAGTTCGGAGTGCGGGACATCACCCCCGCCGCCGTGGCCCGTTGCATCTCCATGTTCATGCGCACCTGCGAAGGCCACGTTGGCAACCAGATCGCCCTGCACGGCCCCGGCTCAGCCAGCTCCATCAGTTGGAAGCTGGACCAGCAGCAGCAGCAGCCGGATACCTGGAATGTGGAAAATTTCCTCATGGCTGTGCGGGAGCTCAACTCCAGTCTGCAGCTTCGCAGCGTTGCATCCGAGCTGGACCATCCCGGCTTTGAGGTGAGGCTCAGTCCCGCTCAGATATGATTTATGGCATTGGGGCTTTTGCTCTGATGCCCATGCCATTTTAGTAACTTTATCAAATAATTGGCTCTTTGAGTAAATTATTGTAAGAGATCGCCGACTAACGAGTAGCAAGAAAAGAACTTGATGTGTTCATAGGTGGGGGTTAGGTCAGCGGTTCCCCACTTCGTAGCCTGTCCGCTTGCCGCCTTGCGTCTTGACAAATTGATTCTTATTAGAAACTCGCTCATTGCCATTTGCCATTGACAACCCAGGTGAAGTCTAAGCGGGCATTCGAGCTGCTCCGCAAGTGCCTCAGCAATGGCGCCCAGGCCTCCAGCAGCGACCTGCCCATTGACGTCTTTTACCGAGACTGGAACTACGCGCAGGGCCAGCTGTCCTTCCTGCGCCACTGCATCATCCACTCGGACGTGCTCTGCCTGACCTTCTATCGCTACAGACAGACCGACATTGGCCGCCTCAAGCTGCCGCCAGACTACGAGCTGCGCGGCAGCCCCACCCAGGTGTGGCGCAACCTGGACCTCATCGACGCCCTCATGAAGCTGTCTGAGCAGGGATTCTACACGGAGGTTCGCGAGCTGTTCGACTATCCGCTGAAAAGCTGCCCCGACCTGCTGATGCTGTCCTTGCTGCAGGCCCACGAGTCTATGGGGATATTGAAGCAGGAGCTGCTGCACTGCCTTATCTGCATCCTGCTGACCAGCCACTCCAGTGCTTCTCTGGTGAATTGCTTTGCGAATTTTCTGCTTTTGTTCCAGATCCCAATTTCATTCTGCCGCCTTCCCAGATCCCCATCTCATCCTGCAACCTTCTGAGATCCCTATTGCATCCTGCCGCCTTCCCAGATCCCCATCTCATCCTGCAAACTTCCCAGATCCCCATCTCATCCTGCCACCTTCCCAGATCCCCATCTCATCCTGCCACCTTCCCAGATCCCCATCTCATCCTGCCACCTTCCCAGATCCCCATCTCATCCTGCCACCTTCCCAGATCCCCATTGCGTCCTGCCACCTTCCCAGATCCCCATCTCATCCTGCCACCTTCCCAGATCCCCATTGCATCCTGCCACCTTCTGAGATCCCCATTGCATCCTGCCGCCTTCCCAGATCCCCATTGCATCCTGCCGCCTTCCCAGATCCCCATCTCATCCTGCAACCTTCCCAGATCCCCATCTCATCCTGCCACCTTCCCAGATCCCCATCTCATCCTGCCACCTTCCCAGATCCCCATCTCATCCTGCCACCTTCCCAGATCCCCATCTCATCCTGCCACCTTCCCAGATCCCCATCTCATCCTGCCACCTTCCCAGATCCCCATCTCATCCTGCCACCTTCCCAGATCCCCATCTCATCCTGCCACCTTCCCAGATCCCCATCTCATCCTGCCACCTTCCCAGATCCCCATCTCATCCTGCCACCTTCCCAGATCCCCATCTCATCCTGCCACCCCAGATCCCCATCTCATCCTGCCACCTTCCCAGATCCCCATCTCATCCTGCCACCCCAGATCCCCATCTCATCCTGTCCCTCCCCTCTCGCCACCTCACTAAATTCTAATTTAATATTAAATTCCCAAATCCCCACTTCCGCAATTTTATTCCACTCAAACGTCACACCGATTCTTTCTTTTCCCCTCGCCGCCCAGCTGCTAAACTACGCGTGGAATTTCGCCCAAGTGCGGCCGATCCTCCTGCACGCCCTGGTCGACTGGGTCTCGGAAGGAGAGGCCGTGGCGGGCGAGGGCTACCGGGCCAGCCGCGCCCTGGACCTGGTGCTGGAAATGCTGCCCAATGGGCCGGCCATGGACACCCTGGCCTGGGTGCTGAAGTCGCACAACCACCTGTTCAGCCTCAGCCTGGCCTGCCTGGCCGCCAAGCGGGACTACGTCAAGCTGGAGGCCTGGATAACCGAGCGGCTGGCCGAGTACGGCGACCAGTTCGCCCAGGCCGCGCTGAAGTTCCTGGCCGGCCGGGCCGGCCGCATGGTGGGCAAGGACGATCCGACAGACCAGATGCGGGCCGCTCAGGTGGACGCCGTCTCCGTCAAGACCATCCTGCAGTGCCTGGACCGGCGGCAGGACCGGCTGACCTTGGCGTCAGAGATTAAGACCGAGCTCGACCTGATGAAGATTAGCTTTAACAAATATGTCACTTTGGCAACCGGGCGCGACCCTCAACAGCAGCAGCAGCCGCCAGTTCTGCCGCCTCAGCCGCCGCCGCAGCAACAGCAGCAGCCGCCGTTTGCGAAGGCGACCACGGCGGCCGCGGCCGCAGCGATGATTGGAGCGCCGGTGCCCACCATCAGCTCGCAGCTGGCCGGTGAGTTTCACTGCATTTGTTGAAGCATATAGCTGTTGTATCTTATTGTATCAATAAGTGGCTTTTTGTGTGTATCTTAACGCTTCAATGCGAGATGTAGAGGATGGGTGAGGGGGGTCGATATTAATCACAAGCCATGCAGCCGAAACCGCAGCTCACAGGCATAGAAAAATATATAATGGAATTGGAGTCCCACAATTTTGCTGCAATCAGTTGAATGTACATCTGATGCGATTCGCTCACTGAATGTCGGTGATGTGAAAAAAATAAAAATGTTCAGCTGGCTATTTGCAGTAGCTTCACTGTTCGTTGTGATCCAAAACTGATGTATCGAAAAACTGGCAACGCAGTTTGCAACTACTTTACTCTGGTCGCTCGATCCCACAGGCCTGCCTATGTCGCCAGCCTCCGCCATGCTGAAGCAGACTCTGGCCAGCCAACTGCCCGGCTTCGTGCCCCAGCAGCAGCAGCCCGGCCTGGCCACGCCCAAGCACAAGATCCCCATGTCCGCCATTCCCATCGGCTCGCCTGCTGGACTCGCCTTGCCGCCGCCGCAGGTGTCGCAGCAGCCGCCGCAGCCTCCCATGCCGATGTCGATGCACCATCACCCGCACCAGCAGCAGCCCATGCCGTCGATGCCGCCCGCTGGCAGATTCGGTCCCTCGCTGCCGCCTGAACTGACGGCGCCCAGCCCGCCCGAGCTGGACGAGCGCATCAACATGATGATGAAGAGCCTATTCAGCGGCACCATCACCTCCGACGAGGTGTTCAACATGCTGCGCGAGCCCAAGGAGAAGCCGCTGTGCAATTATTTCCTTCGCGTGCTGGTCGACGAGTTCCACCACATTCCCACCAGCTTCCCGCCAAAGCAGCGCGCCATCATGGCCGAGCTGTTCGGCCAGGTGATCGCCCTGGGGTTTCAGCTCACTTCTCACTCTGTGCTGGCCTTCTTCCTGCGCCTGCTCAGCCTGATTGTCACCCGGAATATCGAGACCGAGGCAGAGCAGACATTCTTCAACTTTGGCGTGGACATTCTGTTAAGGTGAGCGACCTTTCCAGCCTGAGTCTTGAAAGAGCCTTGAAAATTGCACCCAAGCACTCATGACATTCAAATCACCTCTTAGCTGTCATTGAAGATCGCCCTCTAGATGTCATTGAGGATGGCCCTCTAGATGCCATTGAGGATCGCCCTCTAGATGCCATTGAGGATCGCCCTCTAGATGCCATTGAGGATCGCCCTCTAGATGCCATTGAGGATCGCCCTCTCGATGTTATTGAGGATCGCCCTCTAGATGCCATTGAGGATCGCCCTCTAGATGCCATTGAGGATCGCCCTCTAGATGCCATTGAGGATCGCCCTCTAGATGTTATTGAGGATCGCCCTCTAGATGCCATTGAGTATCGCCCTCTAGATGTCATTGAGGATCGCCCTCTAGATGTCATTGAGGATCGCCCTCTAAATGTTATTGAGGATGGCCCTCTAGATGCCATTGAGTATCGCCTTCTAGATGTTATTGAGGATGGTCCTCTAGGTGCCATTGAGGATCGCCCTCTAGATGCCATTGAGGATCGCCCTCTCGATGTTATTGAGGATCGCCCTCTAGATGCCATTGAGTATCGCCCTCTAAATGTTATTGAGGATGGTCCTCTAGATGCCATTGAGGATCGCCCTCTCGATGTTATTGAGGATCGCCCTCTAGATGTCATTGAGGATCGCCCTCTAGATGTTATTGAGAATGGTCCTCTAGGTGCCATTGAGGATCGCCCTCTAGATGCCATTGAGGATCGCCCTCTAGATGTCATTGAGGATCGCCCTCTAGATGCCATTGAGGATCGCCCTCTAGGTGCCATTGAGGATCGCCCTCTAGATGCCATTGAGGATCGCCCTCTCGATGTTATTGAGGATCGCCCTCTAGATGTCATTGAGGATCGCCCTCTAGATGCCATTGAGGATCGCCCTCTAGATGCCATTGAGGATCGCCCTCTAGATGTTATTGAGGATCGCCCTCTAGATGCCATTGAGTATCGCCCTCTAGATGTCATTGAGGATCGCCCTCTAGATGTCATTGAGGATCGCCCTCTAAATGTTATTGAGGATGGCCCTCTAGATGCCATTGAGTATCGCCTTCTAGATGTTATTGAGGATCGCCCTCTCGATGCCATTGAGGATCGCCCTCTCGATGTTATTGAGGATCGCCCTCTAGATGTCATTGAGGATCGCCCTCTAGATGTCATTGAGGATCGCCCTCTAAATGTCATTGAGAATGGCCTTGGCATCTCGAATTGCAACTCTGGCTGCCCGCAGGTGCAAGAGTAGCCTGGTGAACTATCGCCAGGTGGCGGCCCACCTGCTGGCCAGCAACAACTTCGCCAAGTTCCCCAAGGACCTGCAGATCGGCATCCAGCTGGCCGCCAGGTCCCAGCAGAGCGGCGATCCCGACTCGCAGATTCGCCGAGCCGGCGAAGGCGAAATCAACGAAGAGGCGGCCGTCCCGCCGGAGGGCGTACAGGACGCGGTGTTCTTCATCTTCAACAACCTGAGCAAGATAAACATGAGCACCAAGTCGGAAGAGCTGCGCAGAGCCGTCCCGGACGAGTTCATGCCCTGGCTCGGCCAGTACCTGGTGATGAAGCGAGTCACCACCGAGCCAAACTTCCATCAGCTGTTCGTAGACCTGATGGACGCGCTGAATGTGCCCCGCCTGCGCGAGATCGTCCTGCAGCAGACCTTCCGCAGCATCCGCGCCCTGCTGCAGAACATGCGCCCGGACCTCAACGACTACAACGATCGCTCGCTGCTGAAAAACATCGGGCACTTTCTGGGCCTGCTCACCCTAGCAAAGAACCGGCCAATCCTGTTTGACGACATGGACCTGAAGGGCCTGCTGTTGGAGGCCTATTGCAAGGGCCAGGTAGAGATGCACTACGCCGTGCCGTTCGTAGCCCGCACTCTGGAGGCCTGCTCCCTGAGCCCCGTGTTCCGGCCGCCCAGCCCCTGGACCATGGGCATCGTCCGTGTGCTCAAGGAGCTGCACATGGACAAGGCGGTGAAGAACTCGCTCAAATTCGAAGTGGAAATCCTGTGCAAGAAGCTGGAAATCAACTTTGACCAGCTTGATCCCGCCTACTACTTGCGCGATAGCGACCGAATCCGCCAGATCGAAGTGGAGAACTGCCTTATCCGGGGCTCCGCTGCCGGCGCCCGCGGCTCTGCAGCCGCACCGTCCACCGCCGCTGAGCACGAGCAGCAGCTGCCGCCCAGGATGACCGCCCCAGCCGAGGAGTTCGAGCCGCAGCAGCCGCTGCCGCCGCCGTCCCAGCAGCAGCTGCCGCCTCAGATGCACCTCGACCCGTCAGCGTTGCAGCTCATGCAGCAGCAGGGCGGCATGAACCCGCCGCTGCCGAGGTTCAAGTGGACCGACATCGAAACCAGTCGACCGCTAAGCGCCTTCTTCAACGTGAATCTCGGCCTCCCGCTGCTTCAGGCCAGCCCAGGCCTGGCCAGCGGCATCCGACAGACCCTGGAGCTCACAGTCGGCGAGCTGATGGAGCCTGTGGCTCAGCGCTGCGTTCGGATCGTCCTCGGCACCGTGGAGGGCGTCGTGCGCAAAGACTTTGCCCTGGACGACGACGAAAGCCACCTTAGGTCGGCGGCGCACAACATGACCCGCTGCCTGACTGCCGGCATGGCCCTCATCACCTGCCGAGAGGCGCTGAGCGTCAACATGGAGACCAAGCTCAAGCAGCAGTTCATGCAGGGCCTTAGCTCTCCCACCGCCCATCAGCGCGAGTTGATCGAGGACGCCGCCCGCGTCATCGCCCAGGACAACTTCGAGCTGGGCACGGCCTACATACAGAAGGTGTGCGTTGAGAAGGCCCTGGTGCAGGTGGACGTGACCCTGGAGACCGAGTACCGGCTGCGCATCCACGCCCGGCAGGAGGGCAGGCGGTACTTCGACCAGCAGCAGCTGAGCTACCAGAACGAGTTCATGCCGCCCCTGCTGCGCAAGGCCGTGGGGCCACCACCGCTCAACAGCCTGGCCGTGTACTCCGAGTACGCCAACTGCGTTCCCGGCTTCGCCAGTGACGCTCCGCCCGCCGTTCCTCCGCCCATGCCGGCCATGGCCGCCGCCCAGCCTTCGCAGCCGCCTCAGCAGCCACCTCCGCAGGCGTCGCAGGTGGCCGCACCGGCGCAGCCGCAGCACCGCAACGAGGTTGCCCAGCTGTTCGACACCATCGTGGCCGAGGTTGAACGGCAGTCGCAGTACATCGCCAACTCGTCCAGCCTGGCTACGCCAACTTCAACAGCCGCGGCCGGTGCCGGCATCGGGGACAGCGCCCAGCTGGTGCAGCGCCTCCGCGTGCTGGTCGAGCGGGCCAAGCGTGCCAAGTCGTCCGCCAACGACGCTTACGCTAGCAAAGTGGTGGAGGCGGCCGTCCAGTCGCTGTTCCAGACGTTCCGGCGCCACCCAATGCAGGCGCAATTCCCCCAGGAGGTGCTGGAGCGCTACAAGGAGGCGCACACTGTGGTGCTCAGGCTGATGTACCAGCCCAAGCTCAGCGGCCTGGGCTACTCCAGCTGCATGAGTCACGTGGTGACGCAGATCTGGACGGACATGCCGGAGCCGCAGAAGTGGAATAGCGACGCCTTCATCGAGCTACTAAAGATTCACATCGTCAGTCTGCAGGCTGTGGACTCGCACCTGGCCAAGCAGATCCGGCAGAGCAACCTGCGAGCCCTGCGGTTTGTCATGGACCTGTTCCACGCGCTGGTGCTCAACGACAGCCGGGAGCAGACTGTGCTCAACGAGTGCGACCTCACCGGCACCATCGCGGTGATCGCCCATCTGATTGAGAAGTCTCCGCCAGATCACGTGCCCAGGGAGTACGTCCAGGTCTACCACCAGGTGCGCGGCCTGCTGGACTTTGGCCTGCTGGAGGCCCACCAGCAGCCCGCCACCACCTATCTGTACAGCGGCTGCTCCCAGGCCAGGGAGTTCGACGATCCACACTGGCTGCAGGAGGCCAGCGAGAACCTCATGAAGAAGTGGTACACCATGTACAGCACCCAGCGGGTGGTGGACCAGCGCGGGTTCAACACCTTCGTGAAGGATATGACGACGTTTGGAATACTAAAGACCGACGATATCATTACTAGGTAAATCTGTGGCTTTATAATATGTACTCTTAAATAATCTGAGATTCAGGATCTCATCTGCCCCATAGTCGCACCTGAGATTCAGATCTGCCCCCATAATCTGCATCTGAGATTCAGGATCTCATGTCTGCCACATAATCTGCATCTGAGATTCAGGATCTCATGTCTGCCACATTATCTGCATCTGAGATTCAGGATCTCATGTCTGCCCCATAATCTGCATCTGAGATTCAGAATCTCATGTCTGCCCCATAATCTGCATCTGAGATTCAGGATCTCATGTCTGCCCCATAATCTGCATCTGAGATTCAGGATCTCATGTCTGCCCCATCATCTGCATCTGAGATTCAGGATCTCATGTCTGCCACATCATCTGCATCTGAGATTCAGGATCTCATGTCTGCCACATAATCTGCATCTGAGATTCAGGATCTCATGTCTGTCCCGTAGTCTGCACTTGGGATACAAAACCATCAACTTCAAAGCGTTCCTCATTAGACTGCCAAACTTAGACTTGCTTAATTCAGCCATATCCTCCCCGAATCACTGCTCCACCCCTCCCACCGCTGCAGGTTCTTCCGGCTGACCACCGACTACGTGATGGAGCACTGCTTCCGCGCTCTGCTCAAGTCCGGTCAGGAGGTCCTTGGCAACCGGGTCAGCTGCTATCAGGAGCTGGACGCCTACATCCGCCTCATCGCCGTGATGGTGAAGCACAGCGGCGAGCATGGGGCCGCCGCAGACATAGAGAGACAGCGAGAGCGCGAGGGCAGCGCCAGCACGAAGATCAACCTGCTGAACAAAATCCTCGGCATCATTTCCGGCACCCTGCTGCAGGAGCAGGACATCCGGTCTGACCGGTTCCACCCGATGCCCTTCCAGCGGATCTTCATCCTTCTGTTCAGCGAGCTGCTCTCCCCGGCCACCGCCGATGCTGACAGCCCGCAGATCAACACCCTGACCACCTTGACCGTCCCCATGCTGGCGGCCTTCGCCAATGCGCTGCACATCGTCAGGCCTGCCAAGGCGCCGTCCTTCACCTACAGCTGGGTAAGGCGCTTGCTTTATGGCTTCTTCACTGACACCGGCCGTTTTGCGTTCTCTGGCCGCCGCCAGATCCTCAGTTGCTGGGCCACCGCCACCTCACTCCCAGATCCTCAGTTGCTGGGCCACCGCCACCTCACTCCCAGATCCTCAGTTGCTGGGCCACCGCCACCTCACTCCCAGATCCTCAGCTGCTAGGCCACGGCCACCTCACTCCCAGATCCTCAGCTGTTGGGCCACCGCCACCTCACTCCCAGATCCTCAGCTGTTGGGCCACCGCCACCTCACTCCCAGATCCTCAGTTGCTAAGCCATCGCCACTTCACTCCCAGATCCTCGCTGGGCCACTGCCCCCCCCCCCCTCCCAGATCCCCTAATGACTTTGCCACCCTCTTGGGTCGCGTATCAGTTTCCCAGTGCCAGCACCGCATCCTCACCAGCGCCCCAACCTGCGCACCCCCAGGTGGAGTGCATCTCGCACCGGTCCGTGCTGTCCAAGTACCTCGGCAACCAGGCGGCCTGGTCCATGTACGCCCAGCTGCTGGTGGACCTTCTGAAGTTTATCGCGCCATTCCTGGCCACCGCCAACTTCATCAAGACTGTGCACCTGCTGTACCGCGGCACCCTGCGCCTCATCCTGGTGCTGCTGCACGATTTCCCGGACTTCATCAGCGAGTATCACCATGCCCTGTGCGACGTGATCCCCGCCAACTGCATCCAGCTCCGCAACCTCGTCCTGTCCGCCTTTCCCAAGTTCGTGCAGCTGCTGGACCCCATCCAGAGCCCGGCCTCGCAGTGCTGCGCCCTGCCGGAGATGCAGCAGGAGCCGCGCGGCTCCTTCGCCGGCCTGGAGACCAACATCCCCGCCAAGCTGCGCGAGGAGGTTGACGGCTTCCTGGCCACGCGGAAGCCGGTGCAGTTCCTCACGGACGTGCAAAGCCGCATCCGGGCTGACGACGGCGAGGAGGGCCGGCGCTACCACGTCGAGCTCACCAACGCGCTGGTGCTGTACGTCGGCAGGCGGGCCGTCAAGCGGATCAACGAGAGCGGCAACTCGCTGCAGCCGTACAACATGACTCACTGCGTTGAGACCGAGACCCTGCAGGCTCTGGTCATGCTGTGCTGTACCGAGGGCCGCTACCTGCTGCTCAACGCCATGGCCAATCAGCTGCGCTATCCGAACTCGCACACCTTCTACTTCAATCAGATCCTGTTGTTCTTCTTCCGCGAGAGCAACAACGAGCAGATTAAGGAGCAGATTACCAGGTGATTACATAACTTGATTAAAAACCCAAATGGTGTTCAGTTGATAAACTGTTTAATGGTTTCGTTTGCTAGCAGAACCAAGGGTGTTACAGAAGGATCCTAGGGTGTTACAGAAGGATCATAGGCCCTAGGGTGTTACAGAAGGATCATAGGCCCTAGGGTGTTACAGAAGAATCATAGGCCCTATGGTGTTACAGAAAAATCATAGGCCCTAGGGGTGTTACAAGAGGATTCTATGGTGTCAGAAAAGGCTGCAAGGGGAAACGTGGGGCAGCCACAGTAAGTAAAACTAAAGCTGGAATCACTAAATGGCATCCTTCAGCTGATTTCAATCTCGAGCCCGCCTTCCCCCCCCCCCGAACCGCAGGGTGCTGCTGGAGCGCCTGATCGTGAACCGGCCGCATCCGTGGGGTCTCCTGCTGACCTTCACCGAGCTGCTGAAGAATCCCAGCTACAAGTTCTGGGATCACGAGTTCGTGCGCTGCTCGCCGAGCATTGAAAAGTGAGTCAGCTATCGGAGCTTGAAATTTGTTATTTTGCCTGTGTCACAGGGCTATTCACCTGGGCCTGTGTGTCACAGGGCTATTCACCTGGGCCTGTGTGTCACAGGGCTATTCACCTGGGCCTGTGTGTCACAGGGCTATTCACCTGGGCCTGTGTGTCACAGGGCTATTCACCTGGGCCTGTGTGTCACAGGGCTATTCACCTGGGCCTGTGTGTCACAGGGCTATTCACCTGGGCCTGTGTGTCACAAGGCTATTCACCTGGGCCTGTGTGTCACAAGGCTATTCACCTGGGCCTGTGTGTCACAAGGCTATTCACCTGGGCCTGTGTGTCACAGGGCTATTCACCTGGGCCTGTGTGTCACAAGGCTATTCACCTGGGCCTGTGTGTCACAAGGCTATTCACCTGGGCCTGTGTGTCACAAGGCTATTCACCTGGGCCTGTGTGTCACAAGGCTATTCACCTGGGCCTGTGTGTCACAAGGCTATTCACCTGGGCCTGTGTGTCACAAGGCTATTCACCTGGGCCTGTGTGTCACAGGGCTATTCACCTGGGCTCTTGTGGCCTGAAAACTGATTAATAATCTTGCCACATACTGCAATCACTGCTGGCCATTGCGCTTTCCCCGGGCCCGCTGCGTCAGCCATAAAAGCCTGTCCTAATTGGTTGGCTAAACTAATTGGATTGAAAACCTAATCAAATCGGTGCGGGACCCAAGTGTAGCTGCGATGAAGGCGAGCTGGGATTCTGTGCAGGGCTTGTCAGTCTCTGGGCAGCACTGTTTATTCGGCCGCAATCTGGGCTTCGAGCGGCGCATTGTCTGCGTGTCCCCAGCTGTCCCGGCTGCTCCGGCCAATAATCTGGCCAAATTGCATCGTAAAAACATTATATTTCTGCTTCAAGGAAACACTGCTATCGCTTGCTTGCGTCCATAGACCTGCCGCTGTGCCACTTTCAGTTTCCTGGCTGGGCTGGGGGGGCAGCTCAGTAATGGCGATAATAATGAGAATGCTCAAGCACTGAGCAGCTTTCCGTGTGTGTACCCCCTGTGAATGCCCACTTTATTTCCCTTTTCTCATAATTTTCATTCTCTTCATTCCTTATTTGATTCGATAATGAACTGTGCCTCTCCGGCCAAAATAACACCTGGGGGCTTTGCTAATTACATGACTACTGTGCTCACATTGAGAATTTGTCCACATTGTTTGCATTTTCTCGGCGTGGATTCGAAGTCCGGGATCTGAGGGTTGAGACTGCACCTGGGAATCTGGGAGTTGAGACTGCATCTGGGGATCTGAGGGTTGAGACTGCACCTGGGAATCTGGGGGTTGAGACTGCATCTGGGAATCTGGGGGTTGAGACTGCATCTGGGGATCTGGGGGTTGAGACTGCACCTGGGAATCTGGGGGTTGAGACTGCACCTGGGAATCTGGGGGTTGAGACTGCACCTGGGAATCTGGGGGTTGAGACTGCACCTGGGAATCTGGGGGTTGAGACTGCACCTGGGAATCTGGGAGTTGAGACTGCACCTGGGAATCTGGGGGTTGAGACTGCACCTGGGAATCTGGGAGTTGAGACTGCACCTGGGAATCTGGGAGTTGAGACTGCACCTGGGAATCTGGGAGTTGAGACTGCATCTGGGGATCTGGGGGTTGAGACTGCATCTGGGGATCTGGGGGTTGAGACTGCATCAGGGGATCTGGGGGTTGAGACTGCATCTGGGGATCTGGGGGTTGAGACTGCATCTGGGGATCTGGGGGTTGAGACTGCATCTGGGGATCTGGGGGTTGAGACTGCATCTGGGGATCTGGGGGTTGAGACTGCATCTGGGGATCTGGGGGTTGAGACTGCACCTGGGAATCTGGGGGTTGAGACTGCACCTGGGAATCTGGGAGTTGAGACTGCACCTGGGAATCTGGGAGTTGAGACTGCATCTGGGAATCTGGGGGTTGAGACTGCACCTGGGAATCTGGGGGTTGAGACTGCACCTGGGAATCTGGGGGTTGAGACTGCACCTGGGAATCTGGGGGTTGAGACTGCACCTGGGAATCTGGGGTTGAGACTGCACCTGGGAATCTGGGAGTTGAGACTGCACCTGGGAATCTGGGGTTGAGACTGCACCTGGGAATCTGGGAGTTGAGACTGCACCTGGGAATCTGGGAGTTGAGACTGCACCTGGGAATCTGGGAGTTGAGACTGCATCTGGGGATCTGGGGGTTGAGACTGCATCTGGGGATCTGGGGGTTGAGACTGCATCAGGGGATCTGGGGGTTGAGACTGCATCTGGGGATCTGGGGGTTGAGACTGCATCTGGGGATCTGGGGGTTGAGACTGCATCTGGGGATCTGGGGGTTGAGACTGCATCTGGGGATCTGGGGGTTGAGACTGCATCTGGGGATCAGGGGGTTGAGACTGCATCTGGGGATCTGGGGGTTGAGACTGCATCAGGGGATCTGGGGGTTGAGACTGCATCAGGGGATCAGGGGATAATAATCCCTGACTTGAGTAGCTTATCCCCCAATCAGTTGGCCTAAGGTGTCGCTTCTGTCACACGAAACATTGTTAAGAGCCTCGTTTGATGGAGTGCAAAGTTGCCTGACAGGCTGTCAGATTGAGCTGTGAAGGGATCGAGAACTTGGGATTTCTTTCCCGCCTACGTAATCCCCATTACCTTATTTGCGGCTCCATTAAGTGCATTCTTTGACCATGAGCATCGGTTGATGACGCCACAATCTCCCCTTCATTCGCCCCGCAGACTCCTGGAGTCCGTGGCCCGCTCTTGCGTTCCCGGCTTCCGGCTGCCTCCGCCGACACCGCTGCCCTTGACTGCCTCGGCCAGCGTCGCAGCCGCAGCCGCTGTCACCTCCTCGGCCGCTGGCGGAGTGCCGACCTCGGCCACCGGAGCGGCCTCGATGGCCAACGGGCCGCCGCCGGTGTCCGCCATCAACTCGCAGTGAGCAGCGGCCAAGAGCAGAAGACACTCGAGCTGACTCTAAGTTGCACCCCCCGTGTTTTTGCTGCCGTCTCCCCTGCTAACAATTCGCCGTCTGTGCCGTTCCGACTGTCCTGTTTGATTTTGCACCTGCACAGAGCCTGCAACTCTGCTTGTTATAATCTGCCGATTTTTATCCCATTGTTGAGAATCCGTGAAGCAGCTGCAATCCGCATATCAGCGCGCCCCCTCCCAATTTCTTTTCTTCTCGACAGTCTCTGGCGCCCTCCGTTCCGTTGTTAAGGCGCCCGCCCTGTGCTGCGAATTGAACTTAGAAAATTCCTCTATAAATTCCCCGCATTGGCAATTGTTTTTTAATCTGCGCGACACCCCTTAGCACTGTCAGGCCTTGTGTTATAAACCGCGTCTCCCCCCTGTTCATTTTTGCTCTCTTCATTTTTATCGCGCAAAACCCATTGCTGCGGGCGCCGTCCCGCTCTGCATTCGCCGGCCCCGCTGCTCTCTCTATAAATTTGCCCCCCTGGCAGCGCGCTGTGTTCGCACAAGCAGACTAATTACTACTATATCCATTACTCTCGCTATTTACTATACTACTATTATTATTACTGTTATACAGCGCTCGGACGGTTCTTTTCTTTAATAAACTTCGTCTTTAAGTAGCCGCCCGCGTCAACCAGCTCTGATCTCCCCACCTTGCTATGCTATAATTACTGCTGTAGGCTTGCTGTTGTCAACCCTGCCGCCCCCGCCATGCTGACTGTCACTCTCCATCTGGCACTCCGCCTGTCACCCTCCAACTGTCGATCTCGCATTGCATTGCTGTTGTTGAGGCGCTCAGCGGCGCGATGCTGAAAGCTCAGGGTCCTACTGGCCAGCGAGCGAAACTCCGAGGGATTTCAGATGCGAGACTGGCTGCCGGCTGGCGGTCTGCGGCAAAATACATTTTCAAAGACGCAAAAAAACTAATATAAGCTGCCTCGGGCCCGCCAACCAGTTGAAAAATGTGCATTTTGGCTTCTCTGCCTTCCACTGTGTTTCCTGATTTTCGATTCAGCTCGGGTTTTCAATTCACTTCGGTTGGAAGGTTGGTTTCTTACACCTTACACCAAATCGGTCTCAGGACCCGCTCCTTACACCAAATCGGTCTCAGGACCCGCTCCTTACACAAAATCGGTCTCAGGACCCGCTCCTTACACAAAATCGGTCTCAGGACCCGCTCCTTACACAAAATCGGTCTCAGGACCCGCTCCTTACACCAAATCGGCTTCAGGACCCGCTCCTTACACAAAATCGGCCTCAGGACCCGCTCCTTACACAAAATCGGCCTCAGGACCCGCTCCTTACACAAAATCGGTCTCAGGACCCGCTCCTTACACAAAATCGGTCTCAGGACCCGCTCCTTACACCAAATCGGCTTCAGGACCCGCTCCTTACACCAAATCGGCTTCAGGACCCGCTCCTTACACCAAATCGGCTTCAGGACCCGCTCCTTACACAAAATCGGCCTCAGGACCCGCTCCTTACACAAAATCGGCCTCAGGACCCGCTCCTTACACCAAATCGGCTTCAGGACCCGCTCCTTACACCAAATCGGCCTCAGGACCCGCTCCTTACACAAAATCGGCCTCAGGACCCGCTCCTTACACCAAATCGCACTCAGAACCCGCTCTGCATGGCATCATCGTATGCTTCCTTGGAAAAGCATATTGCATTTTTTGACCATTCGATTCTTGCGAAAACTTTGATTTCATTCGTTATGAGACTTTCTCTGTTTGATAATGTCCAAATTGACTGCCTGGCGGCCTCAAAGAGATGAGGAAAAAGCAGCTGTAAAAAGAATCGCACACGTGTCAGTCCAATGCATTTCGCCCTGGGTGGTTGTATTTAATCGTGGCGTGAAAAACACGAACTAACTTCACTGATGCTGAGCCTTTTGATGTGGTCTGGTTGCTTTTGCATTTGCCTTCTCTGCTCATTTTCCTTGACGCTTGCCGCCATCGCTTTGAGTCTCCCCTGCATCTATATTGAGCATTAGCGACTGGTCCTATATCAGCCCAACGTCATATCCCATCTCACATCCCATCCCCAAATCCCATCTCACCATATTCTCATATCCTATCTCAAATCCCATTCCCATGTCTCATCTTATCCCATTCCCTTATCCCATCTCACATCCCATTCCAATATCTTATCCCGCATCCTATTCTGATCTCACATCCCGTTCCCATGTCTCATCTCGCATTCCATTCCCATGTCTCATCTCCTCCCAACAGCTAAACTCCCCCCCCTTGGCGCGGCGCGGCTGGCTGGGTGTAAAATTGCAGGAATGTGGCTGTCAGTGGCAGTCAGGGATTGCGATTACTTCGGCCGAGCACCGAAGACGATCCGGCAGCTGCTGGCCAAGTGGCAACGCACCAGCACGGTCGCTCATGGCAACTCTGGCCGACTTCGTAGGCCGGCATCAACAGGCTCTTGTTAAGCATGTTACGGCAAGTTGCTGTCCTGCTTCGAGTTCGCGGGGCGGCGTACACGCGCTAACTGACTTCTAGTGAGAGACTTGAATGTGTACTTTTGTGTGATGCGATGCACTTTACTGCTGCAGCCTTCTGCTGAGGCGCAGTGGCTGTTACGCAACTGCTGAGCCGCGGAACCCAGCAAGCGACAGCCTCGCCGCGCTAGGTGGGGGGGGGGGGGTTCAGCTGTCGCTGAGTGTATGTGTAGGGTGCACCGGGCAGTGCAGGCACGCACGTACATGTAATTATGTTTAGCGGTAAGCGTTTCCTGAATTCTGAGTAGCGCAGCGCAGACCTTCGTACATTTTTATCCATTATTATCTCTCCCCTGTCAGTGCTGTTCGTTATCCCATTTTCTTATCCAACAGGTCTTGTATAGGAGTTTCTTCCCTTAGTTTAGGGATCAGGACTTGTCTGCGCTGAGCCGAGACCCCCCACTTGGCTGTTCGCATGACTGCCGGAGACGCACCGCAGCGGCCGCGCCCGTTTGTCCCCCGCAATTCCCAAATGAAGTTATGCGGATTTTCTTCGATGCGTCGCTTTTTTCCTCTTCCCCTTTCTTGGCGTCGAAATTATGGTTGTCGAGCTTCCAGCTACAGGGAGCAATCATAATTCGATTGAGCGCACAGACCCCAGTTTGTACAGTTGTCCTTTGGCAGTGACTATCTCATCTTGTTAGCTAATTTGCTTTGTAGGCGAGACTGTTTCAGGTGCTGCAGAAGGCGATCGCGCCGCGGAATGGACTCAGCCGCAGTGCAGGCACACATTTGAAAAGCCAGTTTGAAGTCACCACCAGTCAAGACAGAGTCAAGATATTCAAGGAATATTTTAGATTATGACTTTGCTATTTTATATTTTAACTCATAAACAAAATGGTTCGAGCGTCAGAAATAGATATTTTTGTTATAAATGGTGCGAAATTAAAGCTAGCCGAGTACATCCCGTGGCTCTGTTCCAGCCAGGAGGCAAATCTCATCAGCTCCTGCAGATTCAACTTTAAGCGTCTTGGAAGTGGGATGGCGGTATCGCATACAAGACCAAAACAGTGACGTGCAGACTGGATTGGGGTTGGGGCAGGGAATGTACACGGATAGCTAATGTACAGAGCCGGGCTGGCCAGAGCCGGGTGAGTGGGTGGGCATGTCTACCCAAACAGCCAGGGGCAGAAAACATAAGAGTGGAGTTGGGGTGGCGGCATCACGTGACCCAGGCCCAGACAGACGTGGACTCTAGGATGGTGGGTGGTTGTGAATCGCTGCTAAAGTGCAAGCGATTTCGTGAGCGTGCAGACAGTTGGTGCCTTGGTGAGTGGTCGCGTTATCAGCTGTTTATCAGAGTATCTGTTTATCAGATCTGGCCATCAATCAAATCGCCAGATGTACATTAACTTTTAATGTGTGCATCTAAGGCTCGTTCATAAAAAAAGCCAACAAATCACAAAGTGCACATGATTCCCAGTTCGAACGGACCTTCAGTAGCGCAGGCGCATCTCGGCACAGGTTACACGCCTCAGACACCTTGACATTTATTCATCATATTAACATCTACTGAGTGACTGAGTCCCATGTTCCCTCAAAATGTAATGCAACTTTTGTAATCCGCCCGAAGGAAGTATACGTTTACGAGTAACTAATCTGGAGCATTTAACTCATCTCAATCCTTAGAACAGTGTATTACTGGTTTTGTCATAATAAATACATGTAGCTCCGACTCATTTGTTCCCTTCTCTTGAGTTTTTCCCATCGTTGCCCAATTACAAAGCAATTATGAATTAATTTGAATTCCAAGAAGAAAAACGGCTCTGCACGTTATGTGCTTTTGATAAATTAATTTCTCTCATACCTTTGCTTGTCATTAACAGCACGGCGCAATCTCCTTACTCTTTCTAATTGATCAGTGCAGTCAGGCAGGTTGAATTTGGGTGGCTGCATCGCTTCGTCTCCACCCACCGCCAACCTCGGCCTCCGCAGCGCCATCACTGGCGGAGAGGAGGCTGGATGGCCGCGCCCGCCCCAGCCTCCTGCAGCGGCCTCCTATATTTTTACTCGGTAAAAGTCGGCCGTCAGGAAAGTCGCCGATAAAGGAAGGAAGCGCACTCAGCCCTCAACCTCCGCCAGCGACTGCAGCAGCCCGACTCCGCCAGCCTTGAATAAAGTCAGGTGAGAAAGTTGCTTCAGCAGGCCAGAGAGACCCAGAGAGTATCAGAGAGCGGCTGCACTCGCTCAATACTGAGTGAGCAGACTGCGGGCAGCTGCAACTGACTTTAGACACTAATTGAGAACAATTAATAAGGGCCAGGGAGTCGATATGCACAGAGGTCTCCTTGCCAGTCGATATGCAAATGAAAAGCCTGGCTGGGCGGAAAGTCGCCTTCAATGCCCAGCAACACAGCGAAGGTCTCCGATGGGATCTATAGATAGCTGTGGGCCGTGTCCGCGCCCTCTGTTGCCGCCATGATGAGCAGCTCTCCCGATCCGCAATCAGCTTGTCCTGCAGCCAACATCGTCTCCGTTTATCCCCTGCAATCGATACCTCAGTAATCTCTTGTCTGCCGCGGATCTTTATGGCCCCGGGATATCAGCCGCGGTCTCGAACCCGACTCAAATGAAAAATTCATCTGCAAAGCAGCCGCTTGCGCAGAATTTTTGCTGAATTCTGACTTGAACTGCAGGCATGTCCGCTTGCGGTCTCGCGTGCGCTATGGTTGCTTATAATGAGGCTGAATAATTAATTAGCCCCAACCAGGGCTGCTGCATCCTCTCAATGAGTCCGCGCAGTTTTCTAAGCCTCTTGAAGTTTTTTCTTGGCTAACTTTTTTTGAGGCGCATCTTAGCGATTGGAAACAATTAGTGATCCAATTTTGCTGCCATGAATTCACGTGAAACTGTATTTTGTCCCTGTCTAACTGACAAAAACCTCCTTGCAGAACCCAAGACGAAAATAGACTGTCTATCTACTGAAGCCACGCTGAAATGCGCCACAATTCCACCTGCCGGATTGGCCTGGCCTGCCTGATGGCCTTTCTGCTCTGTGCTGGAGTGACCCACTGCGAGGTGCGTGACGGGCTGGGTGACGGGCTGGGTGACGGGCAGGGTGACTGGCTGGGTGACGGGCTGGGTGACGGGCTGGGTGACAGGCTGGGTGACGGGCTGGGTGACGGGCTGGGTGACGGGCTGGGTGACGGGCTGGGTGACAGGCTGGGTGACGGGCTGGGTGACGGGCTGGGTGACGGGCTGGGTGACAGGCTGGGTGACGGGCTGGGTGACGGGCTGGGTGACAGGCTGGGTGACGGGCTGGGTGACGGGCTGGGTGACGGGCTGGGTGACGGGCTGGGTGACGGGCAGGGTGACTGGCTGGGTGACGGGCTGGGTGACGGGCTGGGTGACGGGCTGGGTGACGGGCTGGGTGATGGGCTGAGTGACGGGCTGGGTGAGAAGCTGGATAAACTTGACCTCAAAGAAAACTCGCCTGTGAGCAAGGCATCCGGCCTCTGTGCAATGCCAGCAAGCGTCTGAGTTCTGTTTCAGTCAAGCAGTCACAAAGTCGGCGAAATGAGTAAATTGGGGATGCCGACAGTTAAATGACAGCAATTTGCATTTCCAACAGGAGAATTCCATTAAGGCTCTGGAAGCAACGTTTTAGGGAGTTTAGCGATCTGAAAGTGACTTCAAAGTGCAGATTTGGAGATTTAGTTTCGCTACAATTGATCTTAAAACTGATCTCTCCAGATGCCCGACTCCGAAGCCATGGAAGATGACAGTCGGGATGAAGAGAAGAGGTTCGACCCGCTGATGATGAAGAAGTTCGACCCGCTGATGATGAAGAAGTTCGACCCGCTGATGATGAAGAAGTTCGACCCGCTGATGATGAAGAAGTTCGACCCGCTGATGATGAAGAAGTTCGACCCGCTGATGATGAAGAAGTTCGACCCGCTGATGATGAAGAAGTTCGACCCGCTGATGATGAAGAAGTTCGACCCGCTGATGATGAAGAAGTTCGACCCGCTGATGATGAAGAAGTTCGACCCGCTGATGATGAAGAAGTTCGACCCGCTGATGATGAAGAAGTTCGACCCGCTGATGATGAAGAGGTTCGACCCGCTGATGATGAAGAAGTTCGACCCGCTGATGATGAAGCGCAGGTTTCTCCGCAAGCTTCACCGCCTGCACGAGTGAACTCAGCACAGAACCTTTCAGCCGTAGATTTCACACTTGAAGACCTGTCCTCACTTTCGGTGACTCAGAGTAGAGCAGAGCAGAGTTTGCGGTAGTGGGTGAAACTAACTACTGATGAAGCTACTATATTCGATTCCGAAATACACCAATTGAGCAAACTCGCTAGCCAGGGAAGCTCGGTGCAGATTATCTTGAGCAGTCCGCGCCAATGTCACTTAACGATTATTTTTATATTTTGAGCATGAATTGCAGAACAGTCGGCTCTCTGATTCCAAATTTAAGCTACTGATCAAGAATTTCTGCATCACTCTGCAGCCCGCATTCGTGCAGGGCAGCTCAGATCTGCCGCTGAGGGGCTCAAATTACCAATTTAGATTGCTGGAGCCCCCAGGCCGCGGAATTGAAAGCTGAGAGGTGAGAGGAAAACAGAACTGTGTTTCAGGTGCACGGCAGGTCTGAGTCCAGTGAGCCCTTGTGAGCCGAAGTGGAGCTAATTATGTTTGACACGGGAGCCTCCGCTGCAGTGCCGCGAAATTCTTCGGCTATTTCAGAGGCTCTTTGAGATTCTTTATTCCCAAAGAAGCCGTAGGCGGATCCAAAAATGTCCCAGAGCTTCGTCTGAGCTGCTGCCTCCAGTCCGTCATCAAATGACCGAAGATGGATTTCCTGCTGCTGAAGCCAGCCATCCCGCGCCGCTGCAGAATTATTGAGCCTCATCAATTACCCCCCCCCCCCCAGCTTACGCGGGTCTCAGCTTCCCTCAATCCTTCATCGTTCGGATTTTTTATTGTTTTAAAATAGGCCAACCAAGCGATCACAAAGCGATTAGGTAGACTTCCAAGAAACAGCAGCAGTCACCCGCACCTGACCAGGCCTTGGCAAACACGGGACTGCCTGAGCTGCCCACCTGAGCAAAGTGGTTCGGGGCGCCAGCAAGAGGCTGCCTGTGCTCACCGAATGGCAACAATGCTGCTGCGGGGGGAGACACTGAGGCTGTTTGCTCTCAGCAAACAGAGCCGGCATCGGGGCTGTTTTTACACCATCAGAAACTGACTGATGCTGCACAGCATCATCGCTGCCGCTCTCAAGACCCGGCCGGGCCCAGGAAGGCATTAGCGGGGCTGTCAATCACACGGACTGCGACTCGCCCCACAGACCACCATTAGAGTCGCACTCGGCGCTGATGCCCCTCGGCGATTAAAAAGCTGCGTTCTTTACGGCGTCCCTCCTGCAGGCAGCAACAGTTTTTTATGACTGATGAGTCTGACGCTATTTCTGTCTGAGACTGGCGCGAGGCATTACAGGTGCGATAATTGGCCTGGACTTTCCTCTAGGAGAGCTTGCTTTTAGTGGCAGCAGACTTGCCAATTTGCTTTGGCACAGCTCGTGTGGAGCTGTCAGGCGGCCTATTTTTAGGGCCCAGCTGCTTTTTATAATGGGGCAGACTGTCTGATAGGCGAGTTGGTTGAAGTCCGCAAAACATTTGCAAATTGTCGAATTGCTTTTGCGAGACAGTGCAGCGCTAAATTGTTCCCTCAAGTCCTGCTGACACAGCCAGCATCCCTGCTGACAGTTTCCTCTAGTCCTGCTGACACAGCCAGCATCCCTGCTGACAGTTTCCTCTAGTCCTGCTGACACAGCCAGCATCCCTGCTGACAGTTTCCTCTAGTCCTGCTGACACAGCCAGCATCCCTGCTGACAGTTTCCTCTAGTCCTGCTGACACAACTGACACAGCCAGTATCCCTGCTGACAGTTCCCTCTAGTCCTGCTGACACAGCCAGCATCCCTGCTGACAGTTCCCTCTAGTCCTGCTGACACAGCCAGCATCCCTGCTGACAGTTCCCTCAAGTCCTGCTGACACAGCCAGTTCCCTGCTGACACAGCCAGTATCCCTGCTGACACAGCCAGCATCCCTGCTGACAGTTCCCTCAAGTCCTGCTGACACAGCCAGCATCCCTGCTGACAGTTTCCTCTAGTCCTGCTGACACAGCCAGCATCCCTGCTGACAGTTCCCTCAAGTCCTGCTGACACAGCCAGTATCCCTGCTGACACAGCCAGTATCCCTGCTGACAGTTCCCTCAAGTCCTGCTGACACAGCCAGTATCCCGGCTGACAGTTCCCTCAAGTCCTGCTGACACAGCCAGCATCCCTGCTGACAGTTTCCTCTAGTCCTGCTGACACAGCTGACACGGCTGACACAGCCAGCATCCCTGCTGACAGTTTCCTCTAGTCCTGCTGACACAGCTGACACGGCTGACACAGCCAGCATCCCTGCTGACAGTTTCCTCTAGTCCTGCTGACACAGCTGACACGGCTGACACAGCCAGCATCCCTGCTGACAGTTTCCTCTAGTCCTGCTGACACAGCTGACACGGCTGACACAGCCAGCATCCCTGCTGACAGTTTCCTCTAGTCCTGCTGACACAGCTGACACGGCTGACACAGCCAGCATCCCTGCTGACAGTTTCCTCTAGTCCTGCTGACACAGCTGACACGGCTGACACAGCCAGCATCCCTGCTGACAGTTTCCTCTAGTCCTGCTGACACAGCTGACACGGCTGACACAGCCAGCATCCCTGCTGACAGTTTCCTCTAGTCCTGCTGACACAGCTGACACGGCTGACACAGCCAGCATCCCTGCTGACAGTTTCCTCTAGTCCTGCTGACACAGCTGACACGGCTGACACAGCCAGCATCCAGCTGTTGAAGTTGTCAGCGCGTCACTCCGCAGGTCGGCGGATCTGTCAGCCTGGAATTGCCAGTTTCGCATTAAATCGCAAAGCTTTTAAATTTGCTTCTTGATCGAATAACTGATGAGAAAGGATGATGAAGCTTGCGATTTTTTACTTTAATTATAGCCCACATTTGAGATGGCACTGCACCGGAATTTTTGAGACACAGAGCCAGTCAGAGAGCGCTCTTGCATTTTACTATCAGTCATTCGATTAAGCTGAAGAGCTTTTTAAGTACCCCGAACCCGCCTGCAGCCAGTCAGCCCAACTTTTTCGCTTTTGCATCGTCTCCTTTGTCCGGGGCTTTTTTGTCCGGGGCAAAATCACCAATGATTTTGCTTTATGGCGCGCGCATGGGAGCTGCCATTTTTATTGAAATCTGCTTGAATTGGCGGCACCAGCCTGTGGCCGAGCGGCTGACTGACTGACTGCCAACGGACGGGAGAGTGGATGAATGCAGCTCACATTTTGGTTTTGTTCTGGCGACTGCAATTCAGATGAAAGCCTGAGTTTGAGGTGAAGAAGAAATTATAATAAGTGCTCGCCATTTCACCAATCTCTCAAATATTTTCATTTATTAATGCTTTCTGTGTATACTACTGAGTGCGATTTGAATAGTAGTAGTACGCTAGATTTTTCTAGCTATTCGACCACAAACTATGAGCCCAAAAATTCGCAATGGCTAGTCTGCAGTGGTCCGGTAAATTTCCCCAGTAAATGGGAGATTTTCCCCGCAACTCAGCCAATTGAGACGTAAAGACTGCGCGATTGCCTGTTTGGGTGCACTCTGCCCGGAGGGTACTTTTGTGTGACCGGGGCAGCCTGGCTGACGAACTTGGCGGCTGAGCTGCTCGTATTTCAGGAAGAGTGCCGCGCTCGGTGCTGCTTTGAGCTGTCATTGCGCTAGGTGAACCTACCCGCGAAGGGAGCTGGTAAATGGACCACCTGGAAGGCATGAGCCCCAGAAGTTATTGGTACCCTGACAGTGTGACCCACCAGATACCGCGATTCTAGACAATGAAGATGAGTGACAGGCTCTCGCGTGTTTACGGCAGTGGGATCAAGTGTTCACCGGTGGCGAAATTGATCTCACGGTCGACCCTGTCTGACGGGCATTTTGCACTCGATGGCACCCCCGTTTAACAACAACAGCTCCCTCTGCCCTTTTCATCCGATTCGCTTCAGGCGATGCACTTTAAGGCTTGTTCACATCGCCATCAAATAGACCGACGAACCCACGAACGACACGATGGCTGACAGAAAACTTTTGCCCCCAGATGCCTTGGCTTCGGCGTCTCTTTTCTGGCCGGTTTGTTTACGATTGCTGGGGTCAGCTCGGTGCAAAATGCGAAGAAGACATGCCTGGTAGGTTAACAGCTAGGAGATGACCGAAGTCTAGATAGTAGAGAATTAGCAACGGAATAAGATAAATAATTAAAACTAAGGGTAGAAGACGCTTCAGTTCAAATTCCAAAGTCTACGTAGCTGCATGTTGTTTGCATGCAACGTGCAGCCAATTATCAGATGAAAGTTTATGACGCGGGTAAATAAATGCTTCAAATGTGCGACCCCGAACTGAAATGCATGTGGGCTCAATCCTGCACTGAAATCTGAACGCAATGATTTTCTCTGCAAGCTTGACATTGCTGGCCGCAGTCGCGACTGTTGCTGCCCAAGAGGACGCCGCGTCGCTGCGGAGGACGCACGGATGCACCGAGTTCCAGATGGTGAGCAGCGATGGCTGCGTCCCCTGTCCCGGGCGGGGCTTCGCCAGGCTGCCGCTTAACAAAGACTGCTACGGTGAGCACATGACGGAGCTCTTGCGCTGTCCTTAACCGTGCGTTTTGACATAATCCAGATGGTGTCCGATTTTTTCATACCAATTTCCTCAGCTGAAGCTGAAGTTTACTGTACTAGTGTAACACCATGAACTCTTCTCTTTTATAAGGCATTGATGATAGTAATGTTCACAGGAGTGCTGTGGGCTCCCTGCCGCAACACGCCTTCGACAACAGCCCACGTCCCACAACGATGCGGCAATTTTGTCCATTCCGCTGATTGCTGATCACCTATAAGAGGGGGTTGGCCCTAATGGGTGTGATTCGCCTGTCAATCCCCCAGCCAACTTTCATGCACAGGCCTCAAATGAATGTTGGTCACGTCACCTATAAGAGGGGGTTGGCCCTAATGGGTGTGAGTCGCCTGTCAATCCCCCAGCCAACTTTCATGCACAGGCCTCAAATGAATGTTGGTCACGTCACCTGTGAGAGGGGGTTGGCCCTAATGGGTGTGAGTCGCCTGTCAATCCCCCAGCCAACTTTCATGCACAGGCCTCAAATGAATGTTGGTTACGTCACCTATGAGAGGGGGTTGGCCCTAATGGGTGTGAGTCGCCTGTCAATCCCCCAGCCAACTTTCATGCACAGGCCTCAAATGAATGTTGGTTACGTCACCTATGAGAGGGGGTTGGCCCTAATGGGTGTGAGTCGCCTGTCAATCCCCCAGCCAACTTTCATGCACAGGCCTCAAATGAATGTTGGTTACGCACGTAGTCAAACCAGGGGTCGTAGCACGAAATTCAGACCTGTTTTCTATTTCGACTTTCGATAGAAAACTCGTCTGACTGAACTCAACGCATCTTGCAGACGCTTTCGAGGTTCTGTCTGCCTTCACGGGCGATTCCTACATGAACTCAATGATTGACAGGGATAGCAACAGCTCTAGGAGCATCTTCAATCCCACCATCATGAAGGCCATTGACGGTATCCGTGAGGACAACTTCGGTCCAGACGAGAACTCAAATATGACCATCGGCAGCTCATTGCAATTCAACTTTGGCAGTTTGTCGACAAAAAGGTTTGTGGAGAAGATCGTAGTCTGGAAGCGGAAAGGGAATGACTGCAGTTTCGACCCCAATGACTACACATTCGACTCCGTGGTGCGCAGATTAGGCAACGTCATGTACATGGGCTTCTGCTTGCCAATTGACAAGGGCGAATACTTCGTTGTGAGCTGCTCCAGGATGCTCATGGTGAGTATCAGCGTTAGTCGGCGAGATTCGCGGCCAATGACCGCCTGCGATGTGCCGGCAGAGCTGGAGGTCTACGGCAGCCGGCCCACTCTGATCGCCAATCTGGAATACTTTGATAGGAATGGATAGAAAACTCATTGGAGGACTCTTTTTATAGCCCACAGACATTGTGCAACACTAACATTTTTTATTCTGATGGTCAGCAAGCCAAATTTAAGTCTTTGTTTTCCAGTTATCTTCTGCTTACATGTCAGAGAATTTCAAACACTGGCTTGTAAAGGCCATATCAAAACAAGTGCATGGATAGCGCGATGCTCTGGAGTGCCAGCGGCCCAGGCTCGATTCCAAGCGCAAGTCAGGTCAGGAGCTAAACTAAACATGGTCTGTCGGTATCAATTTAGGTAGGTAGGTGGGTATGTGATCGATTTTAGCAAAAACGGCTCAATCGATTTTCTTCGAACTTGCACTGATCGTTTAGAAATTTTTCCGTGATGGTATGATTGCTTACATGACGCTTCTATGATTCTTTCATGACGCTTCTATGATTTTATCATGACGCTGCATTTCAAGTCGAAAGAGCTGCTTGACCTTTGCAAAAAATATGTTTTTCGAATATTTAATCCCTTTAGCATCGAGCAATTTCTTAGCCACGATGCAAGTAGAAGCGTCATGAAAGAATCATAGAAGCGTCATGTAATAAGTCATAGAAGCGTCATGTAAAAATCATAGAAACGCCATGTAAAAAATCATAGAAGCGTCATGAAGGAATCATAGAAGCGTCATGTAATAAGTCATAGAAGCGTCATGTAAAAATCATAGAAACGCCATGTAAAAAATCATAGAAGCGTCATGAAGGAATCATAGAAGCGTCATGAAGGAATCATAGAAGCGTCATGTAAAGTCATAGAAGTGTCATGTAAAGTCATAAAAGCGTCATGTTAAATCATAGAAGCGTCATGTAAAAAGTCATAGAAGCGTCATGTAAAATCATAGAAGCGTCATGTAAAATCATAGAAGCGTCATGTAAAAAATCATAGAAGCATCATCTAAGGCCGCTGTACACAGTCTGTGACTGCGCACGCATCCGTGTGCTTGTGTGCCTACTCAGGGGAGTTGGCAGAATGGGTTATGTGACAATCCCGCTTAAAGTGCACCAGGGTGTGAAAAATGGTGAAGAAAAATTTCCCAGATCGACTTCGATCGTTTTTTATTTACTTCTTAATAACATCAGTAGTTACATCAGTAGTTACATCAGTAGTATATACGTGTTTTCTTTCTTTAGATACTTGACTCTTCGTAAAATTGAGCACGTCTTGAACACGATTCTCTATTTAGCTGAAACACACCAGGCTAGGCTTAGCCTCTTTTCCTTATCTCTGAATCTCTGAGGGAGGGAACTGTCCTCCTGATCCTCGCAAATTTGACGTCATTTATACCAATTTTTGGTTCGTTTAAAACAACAAATACTTGTTAATTTATCGTTTTATACTGAATATGGTGCTCACTAAAACAAAAACTTATCATTAGTAGTGTGAGATTAAATTAAATTGTGAAAAATAGAAAGATTTGTTGATTTCGAGAAGAACAAGTTGACCTTCCACAAAGACTACTCAATTAGAAGGATGGGAGCTAAATTTCTAGGAATTTTTTGAAGGCAGGTTTCCCGAAAAAAATGCTTTACGGAGAGGGGAGATTAAATTTTTTTAGCCAAAAAATGTTATTTCTTTTGATAGGGGGCAGACCCAATGTTCATCTTTTGATATGTGTATCTCATGGCTCTATTGATATTTATAAAAGTTTTTTGTTTATAAAATTAGGATTCGATGTTAGTTCTACATCCAACGTCCAACACTAAAAACAAAATGTGTAAAAAATACGCAGCCCTGAAGGCAAGTCACAGTTAGAGCAGGGTGTCTCAGCGTCGCATAGCAGGCAGTCCACTTATCGACGGATTCGGGACTGACCCCGCCTGAACTGAGCCTGCAAGGTGAGCAGCAGGACGTCCTGAACAGGTTGGCGGCAGTAGCCCTCGCCACGTGACTCGCCAGTTGAAGTCGCCGCCGGCGCAGGATGGTGGACGGGCGCTGCAGCTTGACCCGATCGTACAGGGCCTCGGTCCCGACGCTCTCGTCAGCTCGAAAGGCTCCAACCGCCGCTCGCTCCAGCGTACCCGTCAGCGTCCATGTGTCGACTACCGCCTGCCACAGCCGAGCCCTCTGGCGGGTCGGGCAGCGCTTCGGACGGAGGCAAGTCCTCTGCACCGCCGGAGGTTCTTCACGTGAAGCACCAGACCGCCGAAGTAGGTGAGCCGCTGGCAGCATGCGAGCCTGATCATCTGCTGATCAGATGAGCCTGATCACCTGATCAGCGTGCGAGCTGCGGCACGTCAGGTCCTCTGGGATGTCGGCCGGCACAGTCAGCACCTCGGTCTTCAGCATGTTGACAATCAGACCGACGCTCGATGCCACCTCGACCAGCCTGTCGATCTGGCGCTGGGCGCCTTCAACCGACGATGACATGAGGCGAGGTCGTCGGCGTAGCCAAGCACGCTCAGGCGCTTTTCGCCAGCTGGAACTTTGAACTTTGGCTCAGAAGTTCAAAGGCTCAGAACTTTGCCAGCTGGAAAGTTGCCAGCCGAGAAAACTTGCAGCAAGGAAGCAGCTAAGAAAGTTCAGTAGCTGTCTAACGTTACAATTATAAATCAACAATAAAAGCTAAACTATATCGGATAAATTTATTTATTGCACTTATTATTGCAGTACTAGGCTGCATAACAGACCTGTATTTTAAAAACGCTTTAGCAACTTGCTGCAAATTTTCTCGGCTGGCAAAGTTTTTACACCCGTTCATAACTGCTTCTTGTGACTGACTTACTGTAACCGACTTGATGTGTGAGTATTCAATTATAAGTGCTTCAATTCAGATCATCAGTTCGAAGAGAGCTGGACTAGATCTGAACACACTGAACTGCTAATGTAGCGACCTGGTTTCAAATTTTTAAAGTGTATACATTTTTATCAAAATTATTTTCAATGTCAAGAGCTGTAAACTCCACGAAAAACTAAAGAATAAGGAAGCGTCATGTCAAACATAAAAAGCGTCATGTCAAACATAAAAAGCGTCATGTCAAACATAAAAAGCGTCATGTCAAACATAAAGGAAGAGTCATGTCAAACATAAAAAGCGTCATGTCAAACATAAAGGAAGAGTCATGTCAAACATAAAAAGCGTCATGTCAAACATAAAAGAAGAGTCATGTCAAACATAAAAGAGGCATCATGTAAAACATGAAAAAAACCTCGACGCAGCTGGCGTGTCAAGGTATCGACTTTGTCAGACATCAATGGCAAACAGGTTCTGTGCGTTTTATTTTTACTGACGCTCGGACATTGCAAATTTTGCTTTTCTCTCCGTCTCAGGTGCTTTCTACTAGCGAAATTTAACATACACATTTGCCATCGATGTCGGCTTGTTGTCCGGAATGTACTGTGCATCTGTAGTTACTCTGTCATTTATCCAGAGACTGTAGAAGGGCGCAGTGTGGTCCATCAGCTCAGGTACAGATGCATGTTAATGTTAAGCCTTAAAACTGGCTGTGTCTACAGTGTCCAATGAGACAAATGGCATGTTAATGTTAAGCCTTAAAACTGGCTATGTCTACAGTGTCCAATGAGACAAATGGCATGTTAATATTAAGCCTTAAAACTGGCTATGTCTACAGTGTCCAATGAGACAAATGGCATGTTAATGTTAAGCCTTAAAACTGGCTATGTCTACAGTGTCCAATGAGACAAATGGCATGTTAATATTAAGCCTTAAAACTGGCTATGTCTACAGTGTCCAATGAGACAAATGGCATGTTAATGTTAAGCCTTAAAACTGGCTATGTCTACAGTGTCCAATGAGACAAATGGCATGTTAATATTAAGCCTTAAAACTGGCTATGTCTACAGTGTCCAATGAGACAAATGGCATGTTAATGTTAAGCCTTAAAACTGGCTATGTCTACAGTGTCCAATGAGACAAATGGCATGTTAATGTTAAGCCTTAAAACTGGCTATGTCTACAGTGTCCAATGAGACAAATGCTGGCTAATGTTAAGCCTTAAAACTGGCTATGTCTACAGTGTCCAATGAGACAAATGCTGGCTAATGTTAAGCCTTAAAACTGGCTATGTCTACAGTGTCCAATGAGACAAATGCTGGCTAATGTTAAGCCTTAAAACTGGCTATGTCTACAGTGTCCAATGAGACAAATGGCATGTTAATATTAAGCCTTAAAACTGGCTATGTCTACAGTGTCCAATGAGACAAATGCTGGCTAATGTTGAGCCTTAAAACTGGCTATGTCTACAGTGTCCAATGAGACAAATGCTGGCTAAAAGAGCTGGCGTGTAATTGGTGATTGCAGCGCTTCAAAAAGACACTATATATATATATATATATATATATATATTCGCATAACGCAGTGGAGCGCCAATCCAGCAAGTTCTGATAAAACAGCAGCATATTTTGCAATGTTAGTTGGTGTAATATCGCTATTGTTTTTGTGCTACCCAGCTGTAGCATGCGAGCAATGCTCTGCCGTGTATGAGCTTCTGACCAACACCTGTCCGAGTGCTCTGTCTGGCCTGGAGCCCGCGACCGCTGCGGTCGAGTCCGAGTGCGTGCTGCACTGCACTCTGAATAGTTGGTGCCGACTGTCTGTGTACCTGACAGACAGTGGTGCCTGCTACAGCCTGCCTAACGTGACTTTAGTGACTGGCAGCTGCGGCCTGGTGCGAAGGAAACTGGCCATCTTTTCCGGTGAGCTTTTAGCATGGCAGTTGATGCAGACATATTTGTCTCGCACAATATGTGTGAGAATAATGTGTGAACTATCATCATTTCAGACGCATCAACGTCTGCAACTGCCTCAACGATCGGATCAACTGGTTCCACGACCAGCTCGACCAGCGCAACTGGGACTCAATCTCCAGTCACTGTAGCATCGACCACAATGATGCAGAGTGTCACCACGGCTGCCATTTCGTCCGGATTGTCGAACCTGAGCTTCGCCTCAAGCGTACTGCTTTGGTACAACTTTCGAAAGGGTTTTATGAACCTGGCGAACCCGGGCCATTTCGATGCCTCACCTTTTGGTGTTGCAGATCAGGATGCACTCAAAGGAGTTCGCCTCAACGGGTCCTCCGGTTCCTATCTCGAGATTCATTCGACCAACTTTTTCAAAAATTTTAAATCAGGGAAAAGCTTCAGCTTCTTTTTTCAAGGGACTTTTGCTAACAACGCCTCGTGAGTTTTCTGCGAATTCAATACTAATATAATGTATTCGAAATTTTAACGCGTTATTACTCATTATTAACCACACAGCGGTTGCATACATTGCAGGCTTCGATGCATCAGTTCGTTTAGCAGCTGCTCGTACAACACCACCGTCAGCCACTTCAGCACTGACATCGCTGCCAGGATTTACTCCAAGACCTACTTTTCAGACGGCTCCGAAGAATTCGCGTCTGTGGGCGCAGAAGCAGCTCTTCCGAACAACGGTTCTGAGCAAGTCCACTCTATTGGACTGGCCTTTATTGGAGAGGATAATGAGTACCTGGACGAGTGGTACATGAACGGAAGTTTCTACGACACGGAATCACCGAACAAAGACGGCGACAGTCCAGCCGCCAACTCGACCTTCGACTGCCTGCGCATCGGCAACTGCTTCAGCGCCGGCCCTCGGCCCTACAACGGCTGGCTGCAGTGCTGGGGCTTCGTCAACGGCACCCTCGGCCTGTCCGAGTTTAACGGCCTTCGCCACTTGTGCAACTCTTAGACTGCGCGCTCTGAATCCACGGCGCAGCCAGAATGGCCAGAACTTTGTAAGAATGGTCAGAACTTTGTAAGAATGGCCAGAACTTTGTAAGAATGGCCAGAACCTCTATCGCTAAAATAGCATAGAATTGTCAACAGGCGTCCAAAGCGTCTTGAAAATGTAAATCAGTGAGTGAATCCAGTTGTTAGGCAAATAGCAAAGAATTGTAACAGCTTGGTAGATGCTAGGAAAAAAATCTGATAGAAGTGCAGAGAAAACGTGATGTAGAAATGATGCGGTACTGCTGACAGTTGCTAAGTTTGAGAAGCAGTCTAAGAAGTCCTCCCTTAACTCTTATACAACTGCCTAGCTGTCTATCCTTGCAGTCTTACTTTCTTTTCTATTTCTTGATTTTCTTTTCATCTATCTGCAGTTTTCATTGTTTGCTGAGATAATTGAAGAAACTTTGAAGAAAACATTTGCTGCTCCCAAAATCGATTTCTAAGACTGAGCAAAGTGAAACAAAGGCCTGCAACAGTTATTGCGGCAAACGAAGGCTCCGTTCTGCTTGTCTGCTTCCCTACAATAGAGCGACTTTTCTCTAGTTGGGAACAATTTTCATCATCAAGGATGCTGAGCTTCCGATCACGGGGCTATAAATTTCAATCGATCGTTCTGAAAAAGCTTTCCCAAGTCAAAGTATCCGGAGGCCGTTAAACACACGAGAGACTCCAGGCGGGTCTGTGGCTGTTGAATCCGACATGCACAAAACTGAAGCAGTGGAGGGAGCTGTTGCAGTAGATCAAAAAGCTTCTTTTCAAAGCCAGCTGTTTTAGTAGTTTTTTTGTTCTGGTCACACTGATTGATTTATTTACCAGATTACCCAATCCAGAATTTTTATAATTAACGCCAGTCTATATTTTTAGCGCCTCGCATTCTGCCGTTTTGTTATTTTTTCTTATTCTGCAATCGTGTTGAGTTTCCAACTGTTTTTACGCACAGCGCGATCTAAAAGTCACGCATGCCAGGTTTTTAATTCTGAGTTTGGACAAAAAATGGTGTTGACAAAAACGGATCCCTGACTTGACCTGATCCTGATTGACAGCCTTTTAAGCACGCACAGATGTTGTTGGTATTTTTTGCCAAGCTGGTAGTACGTGTTCCTCTTTACAAACCATTCATTCTATTTGCTATGCTTTAAATCTGCTCACTTTTCTCGATTTCCTTAGATAGATATAAACATGCGTAATTATGCATATTTGCCTTCTTATCGTCAGCGAACTATCCTGTTAAGTCTTAATATAATATGCCTATTTTGTAGCCCAGTCCCTTCTGTCGGCTCTTGAATTTAAAGTAGTGAAAACCAGACACTCATATTCTAAAAAACTCTACCTTAAATTAATTTATACGTGACTGAATCAATTGCGACTAGCGAGCCCTGGCTGTGAAACAAACATGACGTGATGCAAATCGGACTGCTTCTCAGCAGCAGAATCATGGAGTAAAAATTTCACTTCACAATTTTCCTGCTGATGAGGAACTATTGGCTACAGAATCCATCCCGTAGATCTTCGGGCACAGGAAAAAACTGACTGGTATGGTACGGCAGTTTTATATGAGAGTTTCTGTTCCAGATGCTAAGGTCTACATTTCTAGGGCGCGGCCTGCTGTGCACTCTGATGTGCCTGATGTGCCTGATGTATGGTCTGATGTGCCTGATGTACCTGATGTGCCTAATGTATGGTCTGATGTGCCTGATGTACCTGATGTGCCTAATGTATGGTCTGATGTGCCTGATGTGCCTGATGTGCTTGAGGTGCCTAATGTATGGTCTGATGTGCCTGATGTGCCTAATGTATGTTCTGATGTGCCTGATGTGCCTGATGTGCTTGAGGTGCCTAATGTATGGTCTGATGTGCCTGAGGTGCCTAATGTATGGTCTGATGTGCCTGATGTGCCTGATGTGCTTGAGGTGCCTAATGTATGGTCTGATGTACCTGATGTGCCTAATGTATGGTCTGATGTGCCTGATGTACCTGATGTGCCTAATGTATGGTCTGATGTGCCTGATGTGCCTGATGTGCTTGAGGTGCCTAATGTATGGTCTGATGTGCCTGATGTGCCTAATGTATGTTCTGATGTGCCTGATGTGCTGATGGTGCTTGAGGTGCCTAATGTATGTCTGATGTGCCTGAGGTGCCTAATGTATGGTCTGATGTGCCTGATGTGCCTGATGTGCTTGAGGTGCCTAATGTATGGTCTGATGTACCTGATGTGCCTAATGTATGGTCTGATGTGCCTGATGTACCTGATGTGCCTAATGTATGGTCTGATGTGCCTGATGTGCCTGATGTGCTTGAGGTGCCTAATGTATGGTCTGATGTGCCTGATGTGCCTAATGTATGTTCTGATGTGCCTGATGTGCCTGGTGTGCCTAATGTATGGTCTGATGTGCCTGATGTACCTGATGTGCCTAATGTATGGTCTGATGTGCCTGATGTGCCTGATGTGCCTAATGTATGGTCTGATGTACCTGATGTGCCTAATGTATGCTCTGATGTGCCTGATGCACGCTCTGATGTGCCTGATGTGCCTTATGTGCGCTCTAGTGTTGGCCTGGTGTGCACTCTGATGGCACAGGCTCGATTCCAAGTTCTGTCACATTAATCTGGGGGCTAAATCAGAATCTCCGCTTGGGTCTGCTCGTACAATTAATTACAATTAATTGAGGAGCCAAAGCACAGTGAAGTGAACATGCCTAACGGCCCCTGTACACTCCTGTGTGTCCGCGCGCTTTTGTGCCTGCTCAGGGGAGTCGGCAGAATGGGCTGTAATGCCTCGCCGGTTGTGTGAAATGTCGCTTGAAGTGCGCCAGGGTGCACACAGCCCCCGGCTCTAATAAAAAATCACTTCGTTCACTTCGATTTCCTTCTCAGTATTCTACTAATCAGTAGTATAGACGTTATATTTTCATTCTTCTTTCCACTTTTCTTCCCTTTTACGATTCTCCATTATTTTCTTGAAACCACACCAGGCTAGACTCGTCTTCTTTGCTAATCTCTGAATCTAGTCGCGCCGGGCGGATCTTGGAAAAGCTCTGGTCCTGGACAAATTGTTGTCTATCTGTTTTAATTTTTTGACTCGCTTAGAAAATAATTATTCGTTCCATTATGAAAATGGTGCCTGAATTTGAAAATTATGAAAATCTAATTTGTGAATAGTAATTTTATTAATTGCGAGAAGAACGCCTTCCGCAATATTCTTTTAAGTTGTCTTGTCTACAGAAAAGTACATCAATGCACTTTCGAATGCTACGAGCGTAGCTACTCAATTGAATAAAGATTTCAACTGGATTCGACCTTCAACCATCAGACTAAAAACAACTGAACTCATTTTCAACAAACGCAGCTATTTCTACTTATAGTAGTTCGTAGCAAAATAGTGCAGTTTGTATCTACGTGTACTGTTTCGCTATAACTGCTTCATTATTCTGACCATTTGTATAATATACTGTCACCCAAACACCATCACACATGACTTCTTTCCACACGTTTATTATTCATCAACTCTTCTTACATTGGCCTGAAAAAGGTGGAATAATGGCCACGAATGTGTGGAATATTGGCCTTAAATGTGTGGCATCTGTGGCTGGACAAAATGCAGATAAATGCACTTGTTTAGCATGCAGCTTGACTGGAAAACTCGACGCTAACGCGCGCTCGTATTTCGGCTCGAGCTCGGCTACATGCCTGCCATTGGCTGAGCTCTTCTACCCAATCAAATTCTGTTCGCGCATTTAAACCGCTCTCACTCGTAATTTTCTCTCCGTTTCGCTCAAGCCTCTCCAAATGAGATCGAAAGCTGCCCCTACAGTTTGCTCAGCTTGTGCTGTCTGAGTTGAAAATGCTCCAGACAATTCTGTTGCTGCTCATGCAGACTGCTGGCAAGTATGCGGAACAGAGAGACAATGACTGCTCATCTCAGCTCAGCGCAGCCATATTAAATGGCAACATTGAAACCGTGGACAGTTGCCTGGTCAGACATGTCGACGTCAACAGGCTCGCGCCATTCAAAGGCAGCTGGCTGGCTCCTGTGCATCTCGCGTGTGCATTCGGACAGAGGGAGATTCTCGATAAGCTAATAAAAGCAGAAGCCGATGTTGACCTTCAACTCAGCAACGGGATGTCGGCCCTCTTCATCGCGTCTGGTAATGGGCAGGTGGAAGTTGTGGACTTGCTCATCAAGGCTCAGGCGATGTGAATCTTCGGGAAGCAAGCGGGCGCTCGGCCCTCAACGTCGCCTCACAAGAGGGCCATTTCCAGGTAGTGGAATCCCTGATCAAAGCGCATGCGGACCCCAACTTACAAGACAATGCAGGCTATTCACCTGTTTTTATCGCATTGCATTGCGGGCACCAGAGAGTGGTGAAGTCCCTGCTTAAAGCGAGTGCGGATCCCAACTTGGGCAGGAAAGATGGTGTCTCATCTTTGCACATCGCATCGCAACTGGGCGCTAAAGATGCGATGCAACTTCTTGTCAAAGCACTCGTGGATCTTGACATTCAGGAAGCACATGGCTGCACACCTCTTTACTTGGCATCGCAGAGCAACAGCATGGAAGTAGCGAACTGCCTACTGACCGCACAGGCGGATCCGAATCTCCAGGTCGTTAGTGGAATTTCACCTCTGGCATTCGCAGCTCAGAAAGGCGGCTGTCGGGTAATTGAGGCGCTCTTGAAAGGGCGCGCTAATGTCGACATTCAAGAAGTCTATGGGCGCGCGCCGCTGTACGTTGCCTCCGAAAATGGCCATCACCAAATTGTAGACTTACTCATCAAGTCTCAAGCAAGCATCGATCTTCAAGAATTGAGGGGTCGGACGCCTCTCTACATTGCAGCAGAAAATGGTCACGAACGGGTGGTAAATTTTCTTATTGAGGCGCAAGCCGATTTAAACCTGCAAGAAATTGAAGGGTGCTCGCCTCTCTTCATTGCCTCACAGCAGGGGCATCACCGAGTTGTCATTAAGGCGCAGGCTGACGTCAATTTGCAGGGAATCGGCGGAGGATCGCCTCTCTTCATAGCATCGCAGAATGGTCATTGGGAGTGGCTGAATCTCTCATAAATCAGAATGCCGACGTCAACCTGCTAACAGACGAGGGAATATCACCGCTTTATATCGCCGTGCAGAATGGCTACTACAGGATAGCTAAACAACTGATTGAGGCCGATGCCAAAGTCGATCTTCAAGAGAAGCACGGTCGCTCTGCGCTTCACATTGCAGCTCATTCCGGTCAACGCCTAGCGGTAGAGCTGCTCATCAAAGGCCAGGCTGATGTCAACCTTCGTGAAAGCGACGGATCTTCACCTCTATTTGCGGCAGCATTGCGGGGACACCACAGTGTAGTAAGCGCTCTTATCGAAGCTAAGTCAGAAGTCGATTGCGTGCAAAGGGACGGTGCAACTTCGCTCTTTGTTGCCTGTCAAAATGGTTTTATAGAAGTAGCGCGTTCGCTAATCAAAGCTCGGGCTGATGTCAATCTCCAGAGAGACAATGGTGCATCGCCACTCTACACTGCCTCCGAAAACGGACATACTGCAGTGATTGAATTGCTGATCATGGCGCAGGCTGATATTAATCTTCAAAGGAAAAACCGCATGTCGCCACTGTACATTGCTTCTCAAAATGGAAATTGGCAAGCGGTGGACTTTCTAATCAAAGCGCTCGCTAATGTCGATGCCGTCAGTGACACTGGGTCTTCACCTATTTTCACCGCTTCTCAAAATGGCCATCATCGAGTAGTGCACTTACTTATTAAGGCTAATGCAAGTGCTAATCAACAACTCCTCAATGGCTGCTCTCCCCTGTACGCTGCATCGGAAAGCGGTCATCGGCAGGTCGTTGGGCTGTTAATTAAGGCTCAAGCCGACGCCAACTTGCCCAGTAGGAATGGCTGCTCACCTCTTTTCGTGGCATCGCAGAACGGCCACGAGCAAGTAGTAAAACTGCTTATAGAAGCCGGGGCCGTCGTTAATCTTCAAGACATCGAAGGACGCTCAGCCCTCTTCATTTCCTCACAGCAGGGTCATCATCAAATAGTGGAAAACCTCATCAAAGCAGAAGCTGATCTAAATGCTCAAGATTTTCAAGGCTGTTCACCCCTATACATCGCATCGCAGCAAGGGCATTCAAAAGTTGCACTTTCGCTGATAAAGGCAAACGCGGACGTGAACCAGCAAAAGCATGACGGAGTGACGCCACTTCATATCGCATCACAGAACGGTTTCGCTGAAATCGTGGAAGCCCTGCTCGAGGCAAGAGCAGAAGTCGGTCTTTTATCTGAATCAGGTCAGTCGGCTCTAACGGCTGCATTTCATGGTGGCCATCGCGCTGTGATGTCTCTACTGATCAAGTCAATGGGAGGCAGGATAGTTCCCAATACAGGTAGTGTCGTCTCTAAAACAGGCTCCGCTAATTTCTTTGATGAGTTACTTTCGGGGTGAGTTTATTGCGAGCGTACATACTCGTACAAACACGATTAAAACGGGTTAATTTCCATCTCCTAGCAAACTTTGCTCACTTGATAATCCTCTTCATTTTTCAGGTCGGCTCTCGTTGAATACCGACTGAGCCAGCGGCTCTCTTCTGCTCTGTGTAAGTCAGGATTTGTTGATTCCAGAGCCGCCCTACAGAGTGCAATCGCCGATGTCTTGCAAGCAATACTGCAGAATCGGCGGTCGGACAAGTCCTTTGTTGTCGGAAGCTACTCAGAAGGCTGGGGTAACAATCTGAAGACGCTGGATGGCCGGACGGACTCGGAGTCCGATATTGACGTGATGAGTCTAATTCCTGGTAGGCTGTACCATCTGAGGGGCATCTGCAGTGCTGATTGTAGCGATGCGAATGAGCGCGTAGATTACATTAACGGACACGTAAAAATACCAGGATATGGTAAATAAGCAAACAATTTGTGTTGAAACCAGCAGTATCTGAGTAAAATTTCTGCAGTAGAATTTTCGTTTACATTTTAGCCTCCAGCCCAGCGACCCCCTTTCACGGATCTTCACTCAAGCCAGCCGTGGATCAGGTCGATGCCAGCCGTCTCTGCCGCTACCCGCCCATCGCTCCTCTTCAGCCTGACAGAGTCATCAAATCCAACATCCCTCAGCACCTACTGGAGTCACTGAGGCAGGAGCTGCTGGCTTCGCCATGCCACGTGGTCCATGCTGCTTCTCCAGGTCAAGACGGCGAACAGCTTCGTGTGAGCACCACATTCCTAGAGAAGCGAATGCTCAGAAGTCTCTCCACCCTACAGGGCCAGCTATTTATCGTACTAAAGTATTTGATCAAGAAGATTATTTCAAATAAATACGGCTTTAACGTGGCCGGATTCAAGTCTTATCATGCCAAAACTATCACATTCCGAATGGTGGAGGAAACACCAAGTGAACTGTGGAAGCCAGAAAACCTCTTGAGCCTCGTGAGAAGATCGCTGCACATGCTACTTGACTGTGTGGAAAGCAGTCAAACCCCCGATAATGCTCATGGCCGGGTCATGAACCACTTCTTTCTGTGCAATGCAGACATTTACCTAAAGGGAGTGGAGCAGAAGGGTAGTGGTGTGAGCACAGTTTTTGAAAAAGCCGCAGTTACCCTGAAAATTGTGATCGACTACCTGCCTCAGCTGCTGCTTCAGTTCCAAAGCAGTCTGAAGCCGGCCAGCAACTCCGGCAGGTTCTACTTTCACCCGTTCCTCCTCTTGCCACATTTCTGCATGTCCCAGAGACCCGCGTTGAGTTCTGGCAGCCTTGAATTTCACGAGATCTACGATGTGGTCAGAGAAGCCATCGAGCGACTTTCTCACGGAGACTGTGGCAAGGAGTACCAAGAGACTCTCACGGCACTGCTTGCCAGACTGCCAGACTGCGCCTTCTCAGCTCGAGAAGCACTCAGAATTGTTGCCAGTCTGAAATTCGGCTACCGAAGCACCGCGAAGAGAATCATTGACAACTGCAGGGGCCATGTAGTGAGCCGCGGCATCGACTGGTCCACTGAAAGGACCGCAACTGCCGCCACCGTTGAGTTCGTGTGGCGACATATGAAAAGTCGAGACTCACTGTGGAGATTTTGCTTTGAATTCAGCCAGCGACCGGCATTTGTGAGAGAATTGTCTGCGGATATCTCAGAGTGCTTTCCCATCAGGATGAGCAACTACGAGACATATTTCTATGTGAACTTCGACGCTCTGCTGCAGTCGCTTCGCCTGGAGTTGTGTGGAGTTGGTGACGCGGATGCGCTGGACTGGATCCGGGATGTGGCCCGGCGTGAGGATGCGGATGAGCAGGAGCTGCTATCAGCTGCTCTCTACTCACCGGACTCCGAGCAGGTAGCGTCACTAACATTGAAGCTGAGACACCTGGTCGGCCCAGTTCCCGCCTGGTTTCTGGACCGCCTGGCAACCAAATGGTGGCTGTAGAGTTTGAATATGTAGAGATCGAACTGCGGTCTGTTGGCAGCGCTCTTTTGGTGACGCTCTTGTGATCATACGGTTAACTGATTTCTTCTTTAAAAAAGACATGTTTTCCTTCAGAAATTCCCTGTTTAAAATGCCAACATTCTCCTTTAACAACTGAAAACCCCTGTAGAGTTGTAGATGGTAGACATCCTCATCCAAAAAGAACAGTGTACATGTACAGATGCATGTACATGAAGATTTCACGCGTCAGACTAATGCGCATATGTGGATACTTGTATATCTATTTTTTTATTTCGCTTCCTATTCCCCGGCGCCCCAGCTACAATTTCCCAAATCCTTAGTGCATGTGCACTACAGTACAGTATTTGCACCAGCGCTTGTAATTGCTTTAAACTCGCGTCATTTTCTAATGACGACTGGAGCATTGCGGCAGTGCGGCCTGAGTTGGAGTAGCTGCTCGCCAATGCGTAAACAGGTAGAGTTTTTATGTACATTCATACTGTGCCTTCTGTGAGTATAGTACAGCAAAACGAAAAGCCATGAGCGCTGTTTCGAACCTTATAATTAGAGCAGCTCACAAGAGTACAGCAAACTCAGTCTAAAGTTATAGAAACATTTGCTGCTATACGTACGCAGCTGGGCAGACTGACGCTCAGGCGGCAGGGTAAGAGCTGCACTGCATCACCATGATCGATAAGCCATAGGCGTAGGGTGATGGCATGGAGTTGCAGGTACATTTGAGCCCCATGATACCGTGTGCACGGTGCAGCTCTTTAACTGGTGCATGTACTCAGTGCTTGCTCTTGCTGCAAAGTTAAACACTTGTATACTAGGGTACTGTAGCTATAGCAGAGTGCCGACACTGACTAGTGGCGAGAAATCCGAAAGTTGCACTATTATGCATGTAGCTGCTGTACGCGAATGCACATGTGTGGCTTCGGGTACATGTAGGTCTCATGTACATGCACTAATTTTAATGTCCCTAACCATGTACCTGCAGTTCAGGGAAGCAGCCAGACTGACAAAAAACCGAGAACTCAAACCGCTCCTGGCCTATCGCCATTTCGAATCTCACTTTTGGACACATTTCAAAGCTTACATACGCAACAGCATGTAATAAAATGTTTCTATCCCTGCGACATGCTTTTGGCGCCATTGTCAGAAACCCTTGACATGCACTGGCGCCATGTACTGTCAGAAACTACTGACATGCTCTGGCACCATTGTCAGAAAGCTCTGACATGCTCTGGCACCATTGTCAGAAACTCCTGACATGCTCTGGCACCATTGTCAGAAAGCTGTGACATACTCTGGCACCACTGTCAGAAACCTCTGACATGCTCTGGCACCATTGTCAGAAACCTCTGACATACTCTTGCACCACTGTCAGAAACCTCTGACATGTTCTGGCACCATTGTCAGAAACCTCTGACATGCTCTGGCACCATTGTCAGAAACTCCTGACATGCTCTGGCACCATTGTCAGAAAGCTCTGACATGCTCTGGCACCATTGTCAGAAACTCCTGACATGCTCTGGCACCATTGTCAGAAAGCTCTGACATATTCTGGCACCACTGTCAGAAACCTCTGACATGCTCTGGCACCATTGTCAGAAACCTCTGACATACTCTGGCACCACTGTCAGAAACCTCTGACATGTTCTGGCACCATTGTCAGAAACCTCTGACATGCTCTGGCACCATTGTCAGAAACTCCTGACATGCTCTGGCACCATTGTCAGAAAGCTCTGACATGCTCTGGCACCATTGTCAGAAAGCTCTGACATGCTCTGGCACCATTGTCAGAAAGCTCTGACATGTTCTGGCACCATTGTCAGAAAGCTCTGACATGCTCTGGCACCATTGTCAGAAAGCTCTGACATGCTCTGGCACCATTGTCAGAAAGCTCTGACATGCTCTGGCACCATTGTCAGAAAGCTCTGACATGCTCTGTCACCATCGTTGGAAAACCGTTACATGCCTTAATGAAGGAGGCTTCACCCGAAGAGAAATTATACATTTATGTACCAAATAACGAATTTGTATTTCATCAAACAGCAAAAATGAAAAAAAACATTTCGCTTCAAACACGAGAGCAGACATTTACAGTCAGAGAAACAAAATTATTCATAGAAGTCAAACAACTAAGAACACAAAAAATATTGTCGACGCATCAGCTTCACACCCGCTACTTGCTACTGAAGCCAGTAGTGTAATCGAGACAGAAAAATGGAGAAGCACTCAGTCAGGAGGATATTAGAATTCTGGCTTTGTGTACAGGCGGCATGGCAGGTTGGGTCCACGCGAACATTTCAGACCTGCCAAGCTGAATTTTATGTACAGAAATTTTTACTGAGCAACAAGCTAAGGAGGCATTGATGAGTAAAAAATAAAGATACTGTTTGCTGCTCCGTTAACTGAAAATGTCTAAAAAGTGAGTGCACACATGCCAGCATTTCAACGGTATGTACATGTTCAAATATTGGTTGTCAATAGGGCCATTCGGTTGCTAAGGGCGTTAATATTGGTCAAATATTGGTTGCTAGGGGCACCACAAGTTTTATTGGCTTGCTAAGTATATTAAAGTGTTTATCCGTTGCTAAGGACGCTGTCGAAAGCTTTTTATTGCAAAGGCCGGTCACCAAGGTCTCCAGAGGCTGTCTCCGGTGGGCACGCCACCGCTGTCGTCAAGGCAACAACGGTCGCCGATCACCGTCGGCTCGTACGGCCCGGGCGAAATCGGCTCGTAGCGCGGCTGCTCCGGCGGCGGCGGCTGCTCGCGAAAGGCGCGCCGCTTCTTCGCCGGCGGCTGCAGCTGCCGCATCGGCGGGGGCGGTGCCGACCGAGGGTTCGGCGAGGCCGACAGCTCAATGAGCGCCGCGGCGGCCGTGGCGGTGGCGCTAGCTGCGGCCAGCGAAGTTGTCGACAACTTCTTCGGGGTCGGCGGGGTCGCCGAGTGCTGATTGGACAGATCGCCCAGGGCCGGCCGGCTGGCGGCGGCGGAGGGGGCGGATATGGGGGAGGGCGCGGGAGCGGACGCGAGCGCGGCCAGTTTCTCGCGCCCGATAGCCGCAGGCGAGTCCGCATTGTCCAGATAGCCCCTGCGGGTTGGGTTTGAGCTCAGTCAGCATCTGACTATTCTGCTTTTGCTACTGTAAGTACGAGCGGAGAAATGTAAGAAAATGTCTTAGGCCATAGACTAATCAGACACATGAGCACACAGCTCAGGCCATAGACTAATCAGACACATGAGCACACAGCTCAGGTCAGAGACATCACACAGACACTGATGAGCACACAGCTCAGGTCAGAGACATCACACAGACACTGATGAGCACACAGCTCAGGTCAGAGACATCACACAGACACTGATGAGCACACAGCTCAGGTCAGAGACATCACACAGACACTGATGAGCACACAGCTCAGGTCAGAGACATCACACAGACACTGATGAGCACACAGCTCAGGTCAGAGACATCACACAGACACTGATGAGCTGACAGTTTTTTTCCATAGACAAGTCGGTAAGACAGCGAATGGATGAATAAAAATTCTCACTTTTTAATTTTGTCCACAAGTTCGGCTTTGGTCAGGCGCTCGGACTCGTGGCACAGCCGGTCAATCAGGATGAAGATGTTCTGGATGCCCTTCTTGTAGCCAGTCAGGTAGCTGCGGATCAGGCTGTCTGGATTGGGGATTCCGGTGTGAGGTGGTGAGTTAAGGATAGCAGCGAGGGGGCCGTAGCCCAGCGGTAGCGCAGCTGCTCTGGTGTGCCAGCGGCCCAGGCTCGATTCCAAGTGCGGTCACATTAATTTGGGGCTGAATTGGAATCTCGGCTTGGCTCTGCTCGTGCAATTAACGGCCTTGAGAGCCAACCCCCCCCCCCAAGGCGCAGTGAAGTGTACATGCCTAACAATTGATAAAGTTAGGGCCGCTGTACACTCCTGTGTGAGTGTGTGCCTGCGTAACGTATCCGCGCGCTTGTATGCCTGCTCAGGGGAGTCGGCGGAATGGGCAGTAATGCCTCTCGCCGGTTGTGTGCCTATGTCGCTTAAAGTGCGCCAGGGTGCACACAACCCCCCTGCCTCTAATAAAAAATAAGGATAGCAGCAGGTACCCGAGGAAGACAATTTGGGAGACTGGGAGAGGTACTGTACGCCGCAGTCAGTCAGGGACAGGTGCTGTAGTCAGGGTTGATGTAGTCAGGGGTGTTATAGTCAGGATGCTGTAGTCAAGGGTGCTGTAGGTAGTCAGGGGGTGCTGTAGTCAGGGGGTGCTGTAGCCAGGGGGTGCTGTAGTCAGGGGGTGCTGTAGTCAGGGGGTGCTGTAGTCAAGAGTGCTGTAGTCAGGGGGTGCTGTAGTCAAGGGTGCTGTAGTCAAGAGTGCTGTAGTCAGGGGGTGCTGTAGTCAAGGGTGCTGTAGTCAAGGGGTGCTGTAGTCAGGGGTGCTGTAGTCAGGGAGTGCTGTAGCCAGGGGGTGCTGTAGTCAGGGGGTGCTGTAGTCAAGAGTGCTGTAGCCAGGGGTGCTGTAGTCAGGGGGTGCTGTAGTCAGGGGGTGCTGTAGTCAAGAGTGCTGTAGCCAGGGGGTGCTGTAGTCAGGGGGTGCTGTAGTCAGGGGGTGCTGTAGTCAAGAGTGCTGTAGTCAGGGGGTGCTGTAGTCAAGGGTGCTGTAGTCAAGAGTGCTGTAGTCAGGGGGTGCTGTAGTCAAGGGTGCTGTAGTCAAGGGTGCTGTAGTCAGGGGGTGCTGTAGTCAGGGAGTGCTGTAGCCAGGGGGTGCTGTAGTCAGGGGGTGCTGTAGTCAAGAGTGCTGTAGCCAGGGGTGCTGTAGTCAGGGGGTGCTGTAGTCAGGGGGTGCTGTAGTCAAGAGTGCTGTAGCCAGGGGGTGCTGTAGTCAGGGGGTGCTGTAGTCAGGGGGTGGTGTAGCCAGGGCGTGCTGTAGTCAGGGGGTGCTGTAGCCAGGGGTGCTGTAGTCAGGGCGTGCTGTAGTCAGGGGGTGCTGTAGCCAGGGGTGCTGTAGTCAGGGCGTGCTGTAGTCAGGGGGTGCTGTAGCCAGGGGTGCTGTAGTCAGGGGGTGCTGTAGTCAGGGGATGCTGTAGTCAGCACTGCAGCCTCACCCTCGGCAGCCGCAGGCCGCAGGCGGTCAGGCGTGGAGGCGGCGGCCTTGGAGTCCATCAGGGCAGCGGCGGGGGCAGCGGGCGGCGGGCCCTGGCAGCGCCTTTCCCGCTTGAGCTGCTCAACAAAGCGGATCATCTGCTCTAGGATCTCCGCCTTCTCGGTGCCCGGACTGAACTGCTGGCCACCGAGGCAGAACTCCGTGGAGATGTCGGCGGCAACACCGCCTCCTTTGAGCTCCTCCTCCCTGAGCAGCTGGTGCATCCGCTCAAAGCAGGCGTTAATCCGGTCCCTGCGCTTCTTCTCGGCCCGGGACTTGCTTTCGCGCTGTCAATTGTGATGGGCGAGTGTGTATTGAGATGGCAAAGCATTTCATTACATAAATTTAAGCATAGTTACTCTCGCCGTTTACCCAATTGAGTGAGAGAGAGAGCAGCATGTACTTTTCAATTATTGATGCAATATTTAATTAGGCACCATAAATTTTCATGATTCTTTGAAATTTACACTTGAAATTTGCTTTTGGAGGTTGCTAAAAAGTTCCCTGATATTGAATTTAAGCTTTCATTTCATTACTATGGTTTTAAGTCAGAGTTACTCAGTTATTAGATTCATGTTTGATTTATCCTGTTAAGATGGAGTAGGGAAATCTCCAATAACTTTTAGCTAAGCGCTAATCCAAATCCCAAACCTGATAATTCCAATAACAGTGCGCATGGCGCTTACCCTCCTGGGATTGATGCCGCCCGGGCTGCAGTTAAGCGACGAGTCCAGGCTGGCATTGAACATGCTCCGGTTGAGATTCTCGCCGGCGCCAGCCAGAGAGCCAGACGATGATACGTGCAGCTCCGCCGAGTTCTGCTGCTCCATTGGCGCGTAGTGAATTTGGCAGGAGCTTCGTTTGAATGCAGAAATGTTAGCAGGCTCTCAGGCAGACCTACTAACTAAGCAGAGATTTTATACGCCCGCCGCCACTCCAGACAGAAAATCTCAGTTTAAAGCTAGCTGGCCTGGGCCTCTCGGGAGGGCCCGAGTGAATCATTCCCGATCCGGAGGGGCCTGGGGGAGGCCTGGGTGCTGCGTTCGATGGGGTTGTAAAACCCCCTTGTGTCCCTCGGAAGGATGTACAGTGAAGGATGGCATAAAGCCTGCCCCACCACCCCCAACCCCGCGCAGACCCCCATGATTTGGGGGCCCACGCAAGGCGGTTTATAATACTTAAAGAACTGGGCTAGGCCCCGTGAGTCACTAATAAGGGGGCCAACAGCAAAGCGAGCCCCCCTGACCCTTATGTGCCGCCATTTTTCAACTCTGGGATCCCAGCCAGCCAGAACCACCAGAAGGCCTAAAGCAGAAAGAGTTGTGGCCGTGGGGCCGCGCCAAGCCTTTCCTGTTTCTTTATCCTTCCTCTTCACCTCTCCTATCCTTGGGGCCGACCGGGCTTTCTTATTGGCAAGGTTATCGCTTCCGATCTGCGCACAACGGCACAAGTGGAAAAACAAAGTATTCAATATTTATATGCAAGGTATTTGTATAAAGCAAATAAAGACGAAACGAGGATGTCATTTCAGGCCAATACTACTCTGACGTGACAGTTGCGCACCAGAAATTTGTTCAGGGGGGGGGGGGCGGAAAATGCACTGCGGGCAAATCTCGGCGGGCAATTCGTCTGCGGGCATTTCTCGTGCTCCCACATTTAATGTATGGCAGCCAGCAAGGATTGTGTACAATTATTGGCATTTCAGGCCCAGCTCATAAGCTAAAAATGGATGCTGATTACGAGCGCATTGCAGCCATTGCTTACGATGGTTCCAGAGAAAAATCAGTTACTACGATTAAATATGTCTGCCATATCATACAAACAAACTAAAATCCTCTTAAATTCCTTCCCGCTTTAAGTGTTCAATCAATCTTCAGTGTATTTGATGCGTAAGCTCTTTGAAAAGAAACGACAATTTGGGCTTACATACAGTTCCGATGAACAATCCGCTATGAGGCGCAGCTTTAGAAAGCGCAAGGACATCCAAATACATGTAAGGACTTAGAAACATGAATTATATACTCTTTGTCACTACCGCGGTCACCTTCTCAACAGATAGCAAGTCTCTCTGAGCATGAAATCGGCCCTAACAAACAGACTGGAACTTTATTTAAAAAATTAAAAATCCTTCTCGGAGAAGAAATCTGCCAAGTTGCAGACCGCCAAGTTGCAGAGTGCGGCGTCCTGCTCGGCTCTGTGCCAGCCGATGATGAGTTTGCTGCGACTGCGGGCCGCCGTGAAGCCCTCCGGCCGGCCAAGCTCTCCGCCGCTGCACTTTATCTGCAGTGGCATGTCGGACAGACACTTGATGAGCACACAGCACACGTCACAGAGACCAGGTGCGTCGCCATTAGGGGGGGGGACAGGTGGGACGTGTCCCCCCAAGTAAAAGCTATGGGGAGGCATGCCACTGCTTTGTCCCCCACCCCCACATTGTGACTCGTTGTGGTCATCAATATTTTTTCTTCAAGGCGCCAAAATATAGCGCCTTCGGCGCCAAGATGAGTGCCTACGGCGCTAAAATGAGTACCTGCGGCGCCAAAATGAGCGCTGACAACTCGATTCTCACAATAATGGAAATGAAGGAATTTAGTCATGTACATGTCCATGGCGACGCCCCTGACAGAGACACTGCTGAGCACACAGCTCAGGTCAAGAGGCATCACACAGACACTGCTGAGCACACAGCTCAGGTCAAGAGGCATCACACATACACTGCTGAGCACACAGCTCAGGTCAAGAGGCATCACACAGACACTGCTGAGCACACAGCTCAGGTCAAGAGGCATCACACATACACTGCTGAGCACACAGCTCAGGTCAAGAGGCATCACACATACACTGATGAGCACACAGCTCAGGTCAAGAGGCATCACACAGACACCACAGAACTTACCCAGAATGCTCAATCATCGATTTTATGAAATTAAACTGCGTAGAAATACGCGTACAAACTACTAATCCGGTGAAGAAACATAAGTAGCCATAGACTATTACTCAAATGTGCGGCACAAGATATATTCAATGGTATTTCTCGCCCGCTGCGTTGGCAGGCTTAGATTGGCTACAATACTAATATATTCGCGCCTCGTCTGTTTCGCTCATTTCTGCCCTCAACAGTGGCTAGTTTGCGCGGGCTGCGCTAACTGGCGTTTGTGTACGCTGCCCACCCCTGCCCCTCCCCCGCGGCTTTCCCCCACCCCCGGTGTTGGGGGGGGGGGTTGCGTGGCGGGGGGTTTTATACCCCGCGGTTGGCTCTTTGGCCTCGCTGTCGCATTGCAATTGAAAAAAAAATTTTTATGCTGCTGAGTCATGTCACACGATTCTCTGACGGTAAGAGAACTGCGCATGGCATCCTATATACTAAAAATGAAATGTCTGTAACTAACTAGCTATGCGATAGATATCAGAAAAAATGGCTCAACCGATTTTCTTCAAACTTGCACCATTCGATCAGAAATTTTCCTGGGACGGTACATGCATCTTGGCTAAGAAATTGCTCAATGTTAAAGGGATTAAATATTCGAAAAACATGCTTTTTTGCAAAGGTCAAGCAGCTCTTTCGACCTGAAATGCATTGTAAGAATGCTAGAGAAAAAACTGACTGGCTGAATTACGATTGTGATAAAGATTGCATCACAACAAGTTGAAAACAGTGCCACAGAAACGCACACAAGACTTCATTGAAATTGCGTAACCATATTGCTAACTTGAATTTAGACTGATACTGGCTGACTGAGAAATTGATTATGTCATAACTTTTTACTCTAACCGACTTGCTATAAGAATTTATTATAAGGGCCACAATTCAAGTTCTCCGATTGAAAAGAGATAGCCGGATGCAAACAAACTGGAATGCTAATGTAGCGACCTTGGTTCGAATCTTAGTAGTGAAAAATGTTTTTTTATTAAAACGCCTTAAAAACACAAAATTCTAAACATTAAAGAGCCACCATTTCAAACATTAAAGAGCCACAATGTCAAACATTAAAGAGCCACCATTTCAAACCTATAAGAGCCACCATGTCGAACATTAAAGAGCCACCATTTCAAACATTAAAGAGCCACAATGTCAAACATTAAAGAGCCACCATTTCAAACCTAAAAGAGCCACCATGTCGAACATTAAAGAGCCACCATGTCGAACATAAAAGAGCCACCATATCAAACATAAAAGAGTTACCATGTCAATCATAAAGAGCCACCATGTCGAACATTAAAGAGCCACAATGTCAAACATTTAAGAGCCACCATTTCAAACCTAAAAGAGCCACCATGTCGAACATTAAAAAGCCACCATGTCAAACATTAAAAAGCCACCATGTCAAACATAAAACAGACACCATTAAGAACATTAAAGAGCCACCATGTCGAACATAAAAGAGCCACCATGTAGAACATAAAAGAGTCACCATGTCAAACATTAAAGAGCCACCATGTAAAACATTAAAGAGCCACCATGTCGAACATAAAAGAGGTACCATGTCAAACATTAAAGACCCACCAGGTCAAACATGAAAGTGCCACCATGTCAAATATTAAAAAGCCACCATGTCAAACATTAAAGAGCCACCAGGTCAAACATGAAAGTGCCACCATATAAAACATTAAAGAGCCACCAGGTCAAACATATACATGACTCCATGTCAAACATATACGTGACTCCATGTCAAGCATTGAAGAGACACCATGTCGAACATAAAAGAGCCACCATGCAAAACATAAAAGAGCCACCATGTCTAACATTAAAGAGCCACCATGCAAAACATAAAAGAGCCACCATGTCTAACATTAAAGAGCCACCATGTCAAACATATACATGACTCCATGTCAAACGTTAAAGAGACACCATGTCAAACATTGAAGAGCCACCATGTCAAACATTTAAGAGCCACCATGTAAAACATATACGTAACTCCATGTCAAACATTAAAGCGACACCATGTCGAACATAAAAGAGCCACCATGTCGAACATTAAAGAGCCACCATGTCGAACATAAAAGAGCTACCATGTCAAACATTAAAGAGCCACCATGTTAAACATAAAAGAGCCATCATGTCAAACATATAAGTGACTTTATGTCGAACATTAAAGAGCCACCATGTCTAACATTAAAGAGCCACCATGTCCAACATTAAAGAGCCACCATGTCAAAAATTAAAGAGCCACCATGTCTATCATTAAAGAGCCATCATGTCAAACATTAAACAGCTACTTTGTCTAACATTAAAGAGCCACCATGTCAAACATTAAAGAGCCACCATGTCAAACATAAAAGAGCCACCTTTTTGAACATTAAAGAGCCACCATTTCGAACATTAAAGAGCCACCATGTTAAACATTAAAAAGCCACTTTGTCAAACATAGAAGAGCCCCATGTCAAACATAGAAGAGCCCCCATGTCAAACATAGAAGAGCCCCATGTCAAACATAGAAGAGCCACTATGTCAGACATTGAAAAGCCACCGTATCAAACATAAAAGAGTTAACATGTACGAGCGTAGAACATAAAAGAGCCACCCTGTTAAACATAAAAGATACACAATTTCAAACGTAAAAATAAGCGAATTTTAAAGGAGCCGCTATAATGCTAAGGAAATTGTCGCACTAGCTACTTATTGTCTGGTGGATGCTTGCTATTTGGGGATGCTATCTATCTTGGGGATGCTTGCTATCTGGGGGATGCTTGCTATCTGGGGGATGCTTGCTATCTGGGGGATGCTTGCTATCTGGGGATGCTTGCTATCTGGGGGATGCTTGCTATCTGGGGATGCTTGCTATCTGGGGGATGCTTGCTATCTGGGGGATGCTTGCTATCTGGGGGATGCTTGCTATCTGGGGGATGCTTGCTATCTGGGGGATGCTTGCTATCTTGGGGATGCTTGCTATCTTGGGGATGCTTGCTATCTGGGGGATGCTTGCTATCTGGGGGATGCTTGCTATCTGGGGGATGCTTGCTATCTGGGGATGCTTGCTATCTGGGGATGCTTGCTATCTGGGGGATGCTTGCTATCTGGGGGATGCTTGCTATCTGGACGATGCTTGCTATCTGGGGGATGCTTGCTATCTGGGGGATGCTTGCTATCTGGGGGATGCTTGCTATCTGGGGGATGCTTGCTATCTGGGGGATGCTTGCTATCTGGGGGATGCTTGCTATCTGGGGGATGCTTGCTATCTGAGGGATGCTTGCTATCTTGGGGATGCTTGCTATCTGGGGGATGCTTGCAATCTGGGGGATGCTTGCTATCTGGGGGATGCTTGCTATCTGGGGGATGCTTGCTATCTAGGGGATGCTTGCTATCTGGGGGATGCTTGCTATCTAGGGGATGCTTGCTATCTAGGGGATGCTTGCTATCTGGGGGATGCTTGCAGTCTTGGGATGATTTCTTTTTGCAATGCACTTCATTTGAGCAGTTTGTCTGTTGTCTTTTTGAAGGATTTTTGGCTGTCTTTTTGTTACTTGTAGAAAACAGAGATTCTATCCAGATGTCCCCCATCGTCTTCTTCTTATATACTAAATCTCTAATCTATGTCTGTCTGTCCGTGTAAAACGCTCTACAGACTGCAATTCTTGACCAATTTTGATTGCGTTTTCACCAAAAAGTTGCAACTCAACCAAGGATTGTATGGTTAACATTTCTTTTATCTGCTTCAATTCTAAAGGTCTTAAATATTCAAAAAACTGTATTTTCCCTATCTAATTAGTGTATTTTTCTCGCAGTGAGAGCTCGAAAAATAATAATACGTCTATGGCCATAGACTAAACTTTAACTTCTTGAGCTGATGCTACGAGCTATAAATAATTAAATTATTCGCAAGCTTCAGAGTATGCACGTGGGAGATAAAAATATATTAAATTAATTTTCATTTATTTTTAGCTTGTGCCTGGACTAATCGAACATTTTTTGATTAAAAGCAACTACTAGCAATTTAAGCCCCCGTTGGGGGACGCAAGAATGACGCCAAGTGGTTTTTATTTTGGCCAATGAGTAATAACCTTACTTATTATTCAAAATCCATTAATCAAAACTTACTTTTTCTCATTTTTGGCAAAAATAAATTGCCATGAATCAAAACCTTCACCAGCCAAAGGCTAACTGGGAGGAATTGCTGAGATGTCAAGGCTTACTGGGGGAATTACTGAGATGTCAAGGCTTACTGAGGAAATTACTGAGATGTGAATGCTTACTTGGGGGAATTGCTGCGATGTCAAGGCTTACTAGGGAAATTTCTGAGATTTCAAGGTTTACTGGGGGAATTGCTGAGTTGTCAAGGCTTACTGGGAGAATTGCTGAGACTTCAAGGCTTACTGGGGGAATTTCTGAGATTTCAAGGTTTACTGGGGGAATTGCTGAGTTGTCAAGGCCTACTGGGAGAATTGCTGAGACTTCAAGGCTTACTGGGGGAATTTCTGAGATTTCAAGGTTTACTGGGGGAATTACTGAGACTTCAAGGCTTACTGGGGGAATTTCTGAGATTTCAAGGTTTACTGGGGGAATTGCTGAGTTGTCAAGGCTTACTGGGGGAATTTCTGAGATTTCAAGGCTTACTTGGATGAATTGCTGAGTTGTCAAGGCTTACTGGGGGAATTGCTGCAATCTCGAGGCTTACTGGACTGGGAGAATTGCGTAGATGCCAAGGCTCGAGTTTAATTGCTGCAATGTCAAGGCTTACTGGGGGGATTTCTGAGATGTCAAGGCTTAATGGGGTAATTGCTGCGATGTCGAGGCTTACTGGGGAAATTTCTGAGACTTCAAGGCTTACTGGGGGAATTTCTGAGATTTCAAGGCTTACTCAGGAAATTGCTGAGATTTCAAGGCTTTATTGGATGAATTGCTGAGTTGTCAAGGCCTACTGGGGGAATTGGTGAGTTGTCAAGGCCTACTGGGGGAATTGCTGAGACTTCAAGGCTTACTGGGGGAATTTCTGAGATTTCAAGGTTTACTGTGGGAATTGCTGAGTTGTCAAGGCTTACTGGGGGAATTGCTGAGATGTGAAGGCTTACTGGGGGAATTGCTGAGTTGTCAAGGCCTACTGGGGGAATTGTGAGAAGTCAAGACTTACTGGAGGAATTACTGAGATTCGAGACTTACTGGGGAATTACTGAGACTTCAAGGCTTACTGGGGGAATTGCTGAGATTTCAAGGCTTTCTTGGATGAATTGCTGAGATGTCAAGGCTTACTGGGGAAATTGCTTAGACTTCAAGACTTACTGGAAGAATAACTGAGATTCGAGACTTACTGGGGAGTTACTGAGATTTCAAGGCTTACTGGGGGAATTGCTGAGATGTCAAGGCTTACTGAGAGGAATTGCTGAGATGTCAAGGCTTACTGGGGAAATTATTGAGATGTTATCAAGGCTTATGGCATATTGAGCTCCTGCTGCGGACCAGAATATGCCCAGGCCAATGACGATATGCCCTAAGAGTTTGTGCTTGAAAGGATAAGTACTATTTGCTGAATGAGAAAGGGTTTTGGGCTGATGAAGGAAACTTTGGCTGGTGAAGGTTTTGATTCATGGCAATTTATTTTTGCCAAAAATTTGAAAAAGTAAGTTTTGATTGGATTTTGAATAATAAGTAAGGTGATTACTCATTGGCCAAAATAAAAACCACTTGGCGTCATTTTTGCGCCCCCCATCGGGGGGCGAAGATTGCTAGTCCTATATACTAAAAATGAGTTGTCTGTATGTGGGTAGGTATGCGATAGATTTCGGAAAAAATGGCTCAACCGATTTTCTTCAAACTTGCACCATTCGATCAGAAATTTTCCTGGGACGGTACATGCATCTTGGCTAAGAAATTGCTCAATTTTAAAGGGATTAAATATTCGAAAAACATGCTTTTTTGCAAAGGTCAAGCAAAATTTTCGACTTGAAATGCATTGTAAGAATGCTAGAGAAAAAACTGACTGGCTGAATTTCAATTGCGATAAAGATTGCATCACAACAAGGTGAAAACAGTGCCACAGAAACGCACACAAGACTTGATTAAAATTGCGTAACAATATTGCCAACTTAAATTAAGACTGATACTGGCTGACTGAGAAATTGATTATGTCATAAATTTTTACTCTAACCGACTTGCTGTAAGAATTGAATTATAAGGGCCACAATTCATGTGCTCCAATTGAAAAAAGATAGCCTAGATGCGAACAGACTGGACTGCTAATGTAGCGACCTGGGTTCGAATCTTGGTAGCGCAAAATGATTTTTTTATTAAAACACCTTAAAAACAAAAAACTGCTAAACATAAAAGAAGCGCAATGTCAAACATACAAGAGCCACCATGTCAAACATAAAAGAGCCACCATTTCGAACAAAAAAAAGAGTTACCATTAAGAACATTAAAGAGCCACCATGTCGAACATTAAAGAGCCACCTTATCAAACATTAAAGAGCCCCCATGTCGAACATAAAAGATCTACCATGTAGAACATAAAAGAGTCACCATGTCAAACATTAAAGAGCCACCATGTAAAACATTAAAGAGCCACCATGTCAAACATTGAAGAGCCACCATGTCAAACATAAAAGGGCCACCATGTCAAATATTAAAGAGCCACCATGTAAAACATTAAAGAGCCACCAGGTCAAACATAAAAGGGCCACCATGTCAAACATAAAAGAGCCACCATTTCGAACAAAAAAAAGAGTTACCATTCAGAACATTAAAGAGCCACCATGTCGAACATTAAAGAGCCACCATGTCGAACATTAAAGAGCCACCTTATCAAACATTAAAGAGCCACCATGTCGAAACATTAAAGAGCCACCATGTCAAACATAAAACAGACACCATTAAGAACATTAAAGAGCCACCATGTCGAACATTAAAAAGCCACCATGTCGAACATTAAAGAGCCACCTTATCAAACATTAAAGAGCCACCATGTCGAACATAAAAGATCTACCATGTAGAACATAAAAGAGTCACCATGTCAAACATTAAAGAGCCACCATGTAAAACATTAAAGAGCCACCATGTCAAACATTGAAGAGCCACCATGTAAAACATTAAAGAGCCACCAGGTCAAACATAAAAGGGCCACCATGTCAAACATTAAAGAGCCACCATGTAAAACATTAAAGAGCCACTATGTCGAACATAAAAGAGGTACCATGTCAAACATTAAAGAGCCACAATGTCAAAAATTAAAGAGCCACCATGTCGAAGATTAAAGTGCTACCATGTCAAACATAGAAGAGCCACCATTTCAAACCTTAAAGAGCCACCATGTCGAACATTAAAGAGCCACCATGTCGAACATTAAAGAGCCACCATGTCAAACATTAAAGAGCCACCATGTCAAACATTAAAGAGCCACCATGTCGAACATAAAAGATCTACCATGTAGAACATTAAAGAGCCACCATGTCGAACATAAAAGATCTACCATGTAGAACATAAAAGAGTCACCATGTCGAACATTAAAAAGCCACCACGTCGAACATTAAAGAGCCACCATGTCGAACATAAAAGATCTACCATGTAGAACATAAAAGAGCCACCATGTCGAACATTAAAAAGCCACCATGTCGAACATTAAAGAGCCACCATGTCGAACATAAAAGATCTACCATGTAGAACATAAAAGAGTCACCATGTCAAACATTAAAGAGCCACCATGTCGAACATTAAAGAGCCACCATGTCAAACATTAAAGAGCCACCATGTCAAACATTAAAGAGCCAGCATGTCAAACACTAATGAGCCAGCATGTCAAACATAAAAGAGCCACCATGTCGAACATTATTGAGCAACCATGTCAGACATTAAAGAGCCACCATGCCAAACATAAAAGAGCCAACATGTCAGACATTAAAGAGCCACCATATCAAACATTAAAGAGCCACAATGTCAAACATAAAAGAGCCACCAAATCAAACATAAAAGAGCCACCATGTCAAACATAGAAGAGCCACCATGTCAAACATTAAAGAGCCACAATGTCAAACACAAAAGAGCCACCATTTCAAACCTTAAAGAGCCACCATGTCGAACATTAAAGAGCCACCATGTCGAACATAAAAGAGCCACCATATCAAACATAAAAGAACTACCATGTCAAACATTAAAGAGCCACCATGTCGAACATTAAAGAGTCACCATGTCAAACATAAAACAGACACCAATAAAAACATTAAAGAGCCACCATGTCGAACATTAAAGAGCCATCATGTCAAACATAAAACAGCCACTATGTTGAACATTAAAGAGCCACCATGTCAAACATAAAACAGAGCCACCATTTCGAAAAGTAAAGAGCCACCATGTCGAACATTAAAGAGCCACCATTTCAAACATAAAAAATCTACCATGAAGAACATAAAAGAGTCACCATGTCAAACATTAAAGAGCCACCATGTAAAACATTAAAGAGCCACTATGTCGAACATAAAAGAGGTACCATGTCAAACATTGAAGAGCCACCATGTCGAACATAAAAGGGCCACCATGTCAAATATTAAAGAGCCACCATGTCAAACATTAAAGAGCCACCATGTCAAACATAAAAGAGCCACCATGTCAAACATTAAAGAGCCACCATGTCAAACATTAAAGAGCCAGCATGTCAAACATAAAAGAGCCACCATGTCGAACATTATTGAGCCACCATGTCAGACATTAAAGAGCCACCATGCCAAACATAAAAGAGCCACCATATCAAACATAAAAGAACTACCATGTCAAACATAAAAGAGCCACCATGTCAACCATCAAAGAACCACCATATCAAACATTAAAGAGCCACCATGTCAAAAATTAAAGAGCCACCATGTCGAAGATTAAAGTGCTACCATGTCAAACATAGAAGAGCCACCATGTCAAACATTAAAGAGCCACAATGTCAAACACAAAAGAGCCACCATTTCAAACCTTAAAGAGCCACCATGTCGAACATTAAAGAGCCACCATGTCGAAGATTAAAGTGCTACCATGTCAAACATAGAAGAGCCACCATGTCAAACATTAAAGAGCCACAATGTCAAACACAAAATAGCCACCATTTCAAACCTTAAAGAGCCACCATGTCGAACATTAAAGAGCCACCATGTCGAACATAAAAGAGCCACCATATCAAACATAAAAGAACTACCATGTCAAACATTAAAGAGCCACCATGTCGAACATTAAAGAGCCACCATGTCAAACATAAAACAGACACCAATAAAAACATTAAAGAGCCACCATGTCGAAACATTAAAGAGCCACCATGTCAAACATAAAACAGACACTATTAAGAACATTAAAGAGCCACCATGTCGAACATTAAAAAGCCACCATGTCGAACATTAAAGAGCCACCTTATCAAACATTAAAGAGCCACCATGTCGAACATAAAAGATCTACCATGTAGAACATAAATGAGTCACCATGTCAAACATGAAAGAGCCACCATGTAAAACATTAAAGAGCCACCATGTCAAACATTGAAGAGCCACCATGTAAAACATTAAAGAGCCACCAGGTCAAACATAAAAGGGCCACCATGTCAAACATTAAATAGCCACCATGTAAAATATTAAAGAGCCACTATGTCGAACATAAAAGAGGTACCATGTCAAACATTAAAGAGCCACAATGTCAAAAATTAAAGAGCCACCATGTCGAAGATTAAAGTGCTACCATGTCAAACATAGAAGAGCCACCATTTCAAACCTTAAAGAGCCACCATGTCGAACATTAAAGAGCCACCATGTCGAACATTAAAGAGTCACCATGTCAAACATTAAAGAGCCACCATGTCAAACATTAAAGAGCCACCATGTCGAACATAAAAGATCTACCATGTAGAACATAAAAGAGTCACCATGTCGAACATTAAAAAGCCACCATGTCGAACATTAAAGAGCCACCATGTCGAACATAAAAGATCTACCATGTAGAACATAAAAGAGTCACCATGTCAAACATTAAAGAGCCACCATGTCGAACATTAAAGAGCCACCATGTCAAACATTAAAGAGCCACCATGTCAAACATTAAAGAGCCAGCATGTCAAACACTAATGAGCCAGCATGTCAAACATAAAAGAGCCACCATGTCGAACATTATTGAGCCACCATGTCAGACATTAAAGAGCCACCATATCAAACATTAAAGAGCCACAATGTCAAACATAAAAGAGCCACCAAATCAAACATAAAAGAGCCACCATGTCAAACATAGAAGAGCCACCATGTCAAACATTAAAGAGCCACAATGTCAAACACAAAAGAGCCACCATTTCAAACCTTAAAGAGCCACCATGTCGAACATTAAAGAGCCACCATGTCGAACATAAAAGAGCCACCATATCAAACATAAAAGAACTACCATGTCAAACATTAAAGAGCCACCATGTCGAACATTAAAGAGCCACCATGTCAAACATAAAACAGACACCAATAAAAACATTAAAGAGCCACCATGTCGAACATTAAAGAGCCATCATGTCAAACATAAAACAGCCACTATGTCGAACATTAAAGAGCCACCATGTCAAACATAAAACAGAGCCACCATTTCGAAAAGTAAAGAGCCACCATGTCGAACATTAAAGAGCCACCATTTCAAACATAAAAAATCTACCATGAAGAACATAAAAGAGTCACCATGTCAAAAATTAAAGAGCCACCATGTAAAACATTAAAGAGCCACTATGTCGAACATAAAAGAGGTACCATGTCAAACATTGAAGAGCCACCATGTCGAACGTAAAAGGGCCACCATGTCAAATATTAAAGAGCCACCATGTCAAACATTAAAGAGCCACCATGTCAAACATAAAAGAGCCACCATGTCAAACATAAAACAGACACCATTAAGAACATTAAAGAGCCACCATGTCGAACATTAAAAAGCCACTATGTCGAACATTAAAGAGCCACCATTTCAAACATAAAAGATCTACCATGAAGAACATAAAAGAGTCACCATGTCAAACATTAAAGAGCCACCATGTAAAACATTAAAGAGCCACTATGTCGAACATAAAAGAGGTACCATGTCAAACATTGAAGAGCCACCATGTCGAACATAAAAGCCACCATGTCAAATATTAAAGAGCCACCATGTCAAACATTAAAGAGCCACCATGTCAAACATAAAAGAGCCACATGTCAAACATTAAAGAGCCACCATGTCAAACATTAAAGAGCCAGCATGTCAAACATAAAGAGCCACCATGTCGAACATTATTGAGCCACCATGTCAGACATTAAAGAGCCACCATGCAAACATAAAGAGCCACCATATCAAACATAAAAGAACTACCATGTCAAACATAAAAGAGCACCATGTCAACATCAAAGAACCACGATATCAAACATTAAAGAGCCACCATGTCAAAAATTAAAGAGCCACCATGTCGAAGATAAAGTGCTACCATGTAGAACATAAAAGAGTCACCATGTCGAACATTAAAAAGCCACCACGTCGAACATTAAAGAGCCACCATGTCGAACATAAAAGATCTACCATGTAGAACATAAAAGAGTCACCATGTCGAACATTAAAAAGCCACCATGTCGAACATTAAAGAGCCACCAGGTCGAACATAAAAGATCTACCATGTAGAACATAAAAGAGTCACCATGTCAAACATTAAAGAGCCACCATGTCGAACATTAAAGAGCCACCATGTCAAACATTAAAGAGCCACCATGTCGAACATAAAAGATCTACCATGTAGAACATAAAACAGTCACCATGTCGAACATTAAAAAGCCACCATGTCGAACATTAAAGAGCCACCATGTCGAACATAAAAGATCTACCATGTAGAACATAAAAGAGTCACCATGTCAAACATTAAAGAGCCACCATGTCGAACATTAAAGAGCCACCATGTCAAACATTAAAGAGCCACCATGTCAAACATTAAAGAGCCAGCATGTCAAACACTAATGAGCCAGCATGTCAAACATAAAAGAGCCACCATGTCGAACATTATTGAGCCACCATGTCAGACATTAAAGAGCCACCATATCAAACATTAAAGAGCCACAATGTCAAACATAAAAGAGCCACCAAATCAAACATAAAAGAGCCACCATGTCAAACATAGAAGAGCCACCATGTCAAACATTAAAGAGCCACAATGTCAAACACAAAAGAGCCACCATTTCAAACCTTAAAGAGCCACCATGTCGAACATTAAAGAGCCACCATGTCGAACATAAAAGAGCCACCATATCAAACATAAAAGAACTACCATGTCAAACATTAAAGAGCCACCATGTCGAACATTAAAGAGCCACCATGTCAAACATAAAACAGACACCAATAAAAACATTAAAGAGCCACCATGTCGAACATTAAAGAGCCATCATGTCAAACATAAAACAGCCACTATGTCGAACATTAAAGAGCCACCATGTCAAACATAAAACAGAGCCACCATTTCGAAAAGTAAAGAGCCACCATGTCGAACATTAAAGAGCCACCATTTCAAACATAAAAATCTACCATGAAGAACATAAAAGAGTCACCATGTCAAACATTAAAGAGCCACCATGTAAAACATTAAAGAGCCACTATGTCGAACATAAAAGAGGTACCATGTCAAACATTGAAGAGCCACCATGTCGAACATAAAAGGGCCACCATGTCAAATATTAAAGAGCCACCATGTCAAACATTAAAGAGCCACCATGTCAAACATAAAAGAGCCACCATGTCAAACATTAAAGAGCCACCATGTCAAACATTAAAGAGCCAGCATGTCAAACATAAAAGAGCCACCATGTCGAACATTATTGAGCCACCATGTCAGACATTAAAGAGCCACCATGCCAAACATAAAAGAGCCACCATATCAAACATAAAAGAACTACCATGTCAAACATAAAAGAGCCACCATGTCAACCATCAAAGAACCACGATATCAAACATTAAAGAGCCACCATGTCAAAAATTAAAGAGCCACCATGTCGAAGATTAAAGTGCTACCATGTCAAACATAGAAGAGCCACCATGTCAAACATTAAAGAGCCACAATGTCAAACACAAAAGAGCCACCATTTCAAACCTTAAAGAGCCACCATGTCGAACATTAAAGAGCCACCATGTCGAAGATTAAAGTGCTACCATGTCAAACATAGAAGAGCCACCATGTCAAACATTAAAGAGCCACAATGTCAAACACAAAATAGCCACCATTTCAAACCTTAAAGAGCCACCATGTCGAACATTAAAGAGCCACCATGTCGAACATAAAAGAGCCACCATATCAAACATAAAAGAACTACCATGTCAAACATTAAAGAGCCACCATGTCGAACATTAAAGAGCCACCATGTCAAACATAAAAACAGACCCCAATAAAAACATTAAAGAGCCACCATGTCGAAACATTAAAGAGCCACCATGTCAAACATAAAACAGACACCATTAAGAACATTAAAGAGCCACCATGTCGAACATTAAAAAGCCACTATGTCGAACATTAAAGAGCCACCATTTCAAACATAAAAGATCTACCATGAAGAACATAAAAGAGTCACCATGTCAAACATTAAAGAGCCACCATGTAAAACATTAAAGAGCCACTATGTCGAACATAAAAGAGGTACCAGGTTAAACATTAAAGAGTCACCATGTCAAACATAAAAGAGCCACCATGTCAAACATTAAAGAGCCACCATGCCAAACATTAAAGAGCCACCATGTCAAACATTAAAGAGCCAGCATGTCAAACATAAAAGAGCCACCATGTCGAACATTATTGAGCCACCATGTCAGACATTAAAGAGCCACCATGCCAAACATAAAAGAGCCACCATATCAAACATAAAAGAACTACCATGTCAAACATTAAAGAGTCACCATGTCGAACATTATTGAGCCACCATGTCGAACATAAAAGAGCCGCAATGTCAAACATAAAAAAACCACCATGTCGAACATAAAAGATCTACCATGTAGAACATTAAAGAGCCACCATGTCGAACATAAAAGATCTACCATGTAGAACATAAAAGAGTCACCATGTCGAACATTAAAAAGCCACCACGTCGAACATTAAAGAGCCACCATGTCGAACATAAAAGATCTACCATGTAGAACATAAAAGAGTCACCATGTCGAACATTAAAAAGCCACCATGTCGAACATTAAAGAGCCACAATGTCAAAAATTAAAGAGCCACCATGTCGAAGATTAAAGTGCTACCATGTCAAACATAGAAGAGCCACAATGCCAAACACAAAAGAGCCACCATGTCAAACATAGAAGAGACACCATGTCGAACAACTGAGCCACCATGTCAAACATAACAGAGACACCATGTCAAACATTAAAGAGCCACCATGTCAAACATTAAAGAACCACGATGTCAATCATTAAAGAGCCACTATGTCAAACATATACGTGACTCCATATCAAACATTAAAGAGCTACCATGTCAAACATAGAAGAGCCACCATGTCAAACATAGAAGAGACACCATGTGTCCATGTCAAACATAGAAGAGCCACCATGTCAAACATAAAAAGAAGTGTCATGCCAAACAAAATGAAGCCACTATAAAGCTAAGGAAATTATTGCACTAGCTACTTGATGTCTGGTGGATGCTTGCTATTTAAGGATGGATACTTGCTATCAGGGGGATGCTTGCTATCTGAGTGATGCTTGCTATTGGGGGAGGGATGCTTGCTATCGAAGAATGCTTGCTATCTGGGGTAACTTGCTATTGGGGGATGCTTGCTCTTGGGGAGTGGAGGGTACTTGCTATCTGAGAGGGGGTTGCTAGCTATCTATAAGGATTCTTTGTATCCAGGGATGCTTGCTATCTGGGGATGGTTGCATGCTGTCTGGGGATGCTTGCATGCTGTCTGGGGATGCTTGCATGCTGTCTGGGGATGCTTGCTATCTGGGCGATTCTTGCTATCTGGGAGATGCTTGCTATCTGGGGGATGCTTGCATGCTGTCTGGGGATGCTTGCTATCTGGGGATTCTTGCTATCTGGGGATGCTTGCGTGCTGTCTGGGATGCTTGCTATATCTGGGGGATTCGTGCTATCTGGGAGATGCTTGCATGCTGTCTGGGGATGCTTGCTATCTGGGGGATGCTTGCTATCTGGAAGATGCTTGCATGCTGTCTGGGGATGCTTGCTATTTGGGGGATTCTTGCTATTTGGGGGATGCTTGCTATCTGGGAGATGCTTGCATGCTATCTGGGTGATGCTTGCATGCTGTCTGGGGATGTTTTCTTTACAGATGGAATGTCTGTTGTCTTTGTGAAAGCTTTATTTCGCTGTCTTTTTGTTACTTTTAGAGAACAGATATTCTATTTAGATGTCCCCCATCGGGGGGCGAAGATTGCTAGTCCTATATACTAAAAATGAAATGTGTGTCTCTGTGAGATAGATTTCAGAAAAAACGGCTTAACCGATTTTCTTCAAACTTGCACCATTCGATCAGAAATTTTCCTGGGACGGTACATGCATCTTGGCTAAGAAATTGCTCAATTTTAAAGGGATTAAATATTCGAAAAACATGCTTTTTTGCAAAGGTCAAGCAGCTCTTTCGACCTGAAATGCATTGTAAGAATGCTAGAGAAAAAACTGACTGACTGAATTCTGATTCTGACAAAGATTGCATCACAACAAGTTGAAAACAGTGCCGAAGAAATGCACACACGACTTGAATGAAATTGCGTAACCATATTGGCAACTTAAATTGAGACTGATTCTGGCTGACTGAGAAATTGATTATGTCATAACTTTTTACTCCAATTGACTTGCTGTAAGAATTGAATTATAAGGGCCACAATTTATGTTCTCCAATTGAAAAAGATAGCCCAGATGCGAACAGACTGGAATGCTAATGTAGCGACTTGGGTTCGAATCTTAGTAGGGCAAAAAAGATTTTTTTTTATTAAAACACCTTAAAAACACAAAACTTCTAAACATAAAAGAAGCGCAATGTCAAACATAGAAGAGCCACCATGTCGAACATAAAAGAGCTAACATATCGAATATTAAAGAGCCACCATGTCAAACCTAAACGAGCCACCATGTCTAATATTTAAGAGGCACCATATAAAACATATAAGTGACTTTATGTCAAACATAAAAGAGCCACCATTTCTAACATTAAACAGCCACCATTTCGAAAATTAAAGAGCCACCATGTCGAAAATAAAAGAGTCACTATTTCGAACATCAAAGAGCCACTATGTCAAACATTTAGGAGCCACTTTTTCGAACATTAAAGAGCCACCATGTCAAACATAAAAGAGCCAACATGTCAAACATAAAAGAGCCAACATGTCAAACATAAAGAGCCACCATGTCAAACATTTAAGAGCCACTATGTCAAACATATATGTGACTTTGTGTTAAACATTAAAGAGCCACCATGTCGAACATAAAAGAGCTAACATATCGAATATTAAAGAGCCACCATGTCAAACCTAAACGAGCCACCATGTCTAATATTTAAGAGGCACCATATAAAACATATAAGTGACTTTATGTCAAACATAAAAGAGCCACCATTTCTAACATTAAACAGCCACCATTTCGAAAATTAAAGAGCCACCATGTCAAACATTTAAGAGTCACTATTTCGAACATCAAAGAGCCACTATGTCAAACATTTAGGAGCCACTTTTTCGAACATTAAAGAGCCACCATGTCAAACATAAAAGAGCCAACATGTCAAACATAAAAGAGCCAACATGTCAAACATAAAGAGCCACCATGTCAAACATTTAAGAGCCACCATGTCAAACATATATGTGACTTTGTGTTAAACATTAAAGAGCCACCATTTCGAACATTAAAGAGCCACCATGTCAAACATGAAAGAGCTATAACATGAAGAATATTAAAGAGCCACCATGTCGAACATAAAAGAGCTGCCATGTAAAATAACAAAGAGCTACCAAGTTAAACATAAAAGAGCCACCATGTAAAACATTAAAGAGCCACCATGTGAAACATTAAAGAGCCACATTGTCAAACCTAGAAGAGCCACCATGTCGAACATAACAGAGCTACCATGTCAAACATTAAAGAGCCACCATGTCAAACATTCAAAAGTTACATTGTCAAACATTGAAGAGCCACTATGTCAAACATTTAGGAGCCACTTTGTCGAACATTAAAGAGCCAACATGTCAGACATTAAAAAAGCCACCGTATCAAATAAAAAGAGTTAACATGTAGAACAAAAAAGAGCCACCATTTCGAACATAAAAGAGCCAACATGTCAAACATAAAGAGCCACCATGTCAAACATTTAAGAGCCACCATGTCAAACATATATGTGACTTTATGTCAAACATTAAAGAGCCACCATTTCGGACATAACAGAGCTACCATGTAAAACATTAAAGAGCCACCATGTCAAACATTAAAGAGCCACCATGTCGAACATAAAAGAGCCACCATGTCAAACCTAAAAGAGCCACCATGTCGAAAATAAAAGAGCCACTATTTCGAACATTAAAGAGCCACCATTTCGAACATTAAAGAGCCACCATGTCGACCATAAAAGAGCCACCATGTCAAACATGAAAGAGCTATAACATGAAGAATATTAAAGAGCCACCATGTCGAACATTAAAGAGCCACCATGTCGAACATTAAAGAGCCACCATGTCGAACATTAAAGAGCCACCATGTCGAACATTTAAGAGCCACCATGTTAAACCTAAAAGAGCCACCATGTTAAACCTAAAAGAGCCACCATGTTAAACCTAAAAGAGCCACCATGTTAAACCTAAAAGAGCCACCATGTTAAACCTAAAAGAGCCACCATGTCAAACCTAAAAGAGCCACCATTTCGAACATATAAGTGACTTTATGTCAAACATTAAAGAGCCACCATGTCAAACATTAAAGAGCCACCATGTAAAACAAAAGAGCCACCATTTCGAACATTAAAGAGCCACCATGTCAAACATTTAAGAGCCACCATGTTAAACATAAAAGAGCCACTATGTTGAACATTAAACAGCCATCATGTCAAACCTAAAAGATCCACAATTTCGAACACTTAAGAGCCACAATGTAGAATATTAAAGAGCTACCATGTCAAACATTTAAGAGCCACCATGTCAAACATTTAAGAGCCACCACGTAAAACATTAAAGAGCCACTATTTGAAACATTAAAGAGTCACCATGTCAAACATTTAAGAGCCACCATGTCAAACATTTAAGAGCCACTATGTCAAACCTAAAAGAGCCACCATGTCAAACCTAAAAGAGCCACCATGTCGAACATAAAAGAACCACCATGTCAAACCTAAAAGAGCCACCATGTCGAACATAAAAGAGCTATACCATGAAAAACATTAAAGAGCCACTTTCTCGAACATTAAGGAGCCACCATGTCAAACATTTAAAAGCCACCTTGTCAAACATTAAATAGCCACTTTGTCGAACATTAAAGAGTCACTGTGTCAAACATAAAAGAGCCACTGTTTCAAACATAAAAGAGCCACCAGGTTAAACATTAAAGAGCCACCATGTCAAACAATAAAGAGGCACCATGTCAAACATAAAAGAGCCACCATGTCTGACATTAAAAAGCCATCGTTTCAAACATAAAACAGTTGCCATGTAGAACTTAAAACAGCCACCATGTCAAACATAAAATTTACACAATTTCAAACATAAAAGTAAGCGAATTTTAAAGGAGCCACTATAATGCTAAGGAAATTATCGCACTAGCTACTTATTGTCTGGTGGATGCTTGCTATTTGGGGATGCTATCTATGTAGGGGATGCTTGCTATCTGGCGGATGCTTGCTATCTGGGGGATGCTTGCTATCTGGGGGTTGCTTGTAATCTGGAAGATGCCTGCTATCTGGCGGATGCTTGCTATCTGGGGGATGCTTGCTATCTGGGGGATGCTTGCTATCTGGGGGATGCTTGCTATCTGGGGGATGCTTGCTATCTGGGGGTTGCTTGTAATCTGGAAGATGCTTGCTATCTGGCGGATGCTTGCTATCTGGAAGATGCTTGCTATCTGGCGGATGCTTGCTATCTGGGGGATGCTTGCTATCTGGGGGATGCTTGCTATCTGGGGGATGCTTGCTATCTGGGGGTTGCTTGTAATCTGGAAGATGCTTGCTATCTGGGGGATGCTTGCTGTCTTGGGATGATTTCTTTTTGCTTCCTTTGAGTATTTTGTCTGTTTTTTTTTTGTGAAGGCCTTTTTTGGCTATCTTTTTGTTACTTGTAGAGAACAGAGGTTCTATACAGATGTCCCCCAACGGGGGGCGAAGATTGCTAGTTGCGTGCTAAAGGCTTGCAAACCGTAGGCAACAAGCGCACCCTATTGGAGAGACTTCTGCAGTCTCAAGGCTCAGTGGACACGGGACCCATCGATGAATCGGACACCAGCAATCCATCGAGAAGGCGAGGGCCCGACGACGGGACGGCGGCGGTCGGCGGCGGCGAGGCGGCAGGAGGGACCCACGGGACTGGCGACCTGGACCGGGACCTGCGGGAGGCAGAGAAGCAGCTGCGCTTGCTGACAATTCGTCGGGACCAAGCGCGCCTGGAAGCCGAGATCCGTCAGCTGGACCGCCGTGCCGATGAGCCGCAGCGGCGACCTGCAAATGCCTCAGTGCCCGGTGAGTACTCAAGCCTTGAGGATTTAGTGCTGAGACCTACTGTCAGAGTGCCGGATGAGGTGCAGCAGGCGGGGCAGCAGCACCCGAATGCGTACCGGGTGCCGGAGTTCATCAGCGCTCGCAAGCGGCTGGCGCTGAACAAGTCAAGTCAAGCCAGCAAGCAGGCCGCCCTGGACAGCCTCTCGGTTGGCGACTGGATCACCGGAAACGCCAACGCGCTGATGCAGATGCTGAAGGACGGCAGACTCCTCGTCCTCCGTGATGGCGCTATCGACATGTCGGAGCTGCTGGAGTACCTGAAGCACACGGCAAAAATTGGCGACCTCCTCGATCTCGGATTCGACCGCGGCCGCGTTTTGCGCTATGATGATGAGTACAGAGCGCAGCAGGCTGAGGCCGGCGCCTGGGACAGCTCGGTGACCGACCTGGGTCTGGTGGCGGCACACCTGATGGCTCCGAATCTTCAACTGCAGGCCGGCTCAGCGGGCAGGTCATCAGCAAAGCGACCGGTCTGCTTCGACTTCAACAAGGTGTCCGGCTGCCAGCGCAACCCGTGTCGTTTCGCACACAGTTGTAGGCGCTGCGGCCAGGCGCACTCGGAGGCCTCCTTCCACAGAGCGGAGGGCGGCCAGGCGGCAAAAAACTGATGGACGGGGTTCAGCGGCAGGGGTCTCTTAACATCGAGTCGCCCGCCCCTGCCGCTGCTTCTGTCGAACCCCAAAAGGAGGGCGACTCAAGCGGGACCCTCTCCACCGACTTGCGCCTTGAAGCCTGGCGCCTCGAGCTGGCCGACACGGAGATGCCAACGAAGCTCGCGCAGTTCGTTTTGAGCGGTGTGAAGGACGGTTTCCGCATCAGGAACGTCAGTAGTCCGGTGGACTCTGTCGAGCAGGAGAACTACGGCTCCATCGGTCAGCATCGAGTCGAGGTTCAGGCCCAAGTCCGCCGGGAACTGCAAGCTGGAAGATATCGCGTTAGCGCCAAGCCGACTATTGTGAGCGCGCTGGGCGCCATTCCGAAGTCCGGGGGCGGCATCCGGCTCATCCATGACTGCAGCCAGCCCCAGGGTCGGGCCGTCAATGATTTGTTTGCTTGCCAGCAGAAGCTTCGGTTTTCTTCGGCGGCTGCCTTTGCCAGGAAGCTGCGCCAGGACATGTACATGTGTAAAGTCGACCTGAGCCAGGCCTACCGGTCTTGCGGCATTCACCCGGACGACCACTGCCTCACCGGTCTGAAGTTCACGTTCGAGGGCGAGGCGGAGCCGACCTACATGGTGGACACCCGGCTGCCGTTCGGAGCGGCAGCATCCGTGAGCAGCTTTTTCCAGATCAGCAACGCCATTCGGTTTATGATGCTCAAGCGCAGGTTCTTCAACTTCGAGGTCTACATGGACGACTTCGGCTTCGCGGGTTCGCTGACTGAGTGCTGGCGCTTTTACAACAAGCTGACGCAGCTGCTGCAGAGCCTGGGCCTGACTGTCAACTGGAAGAAGTGCGTGCAGCCGACGCAGGAGATGTGCTTCCTGGGCATTCAGTTCAACACGCAGTCGGGGCTGATGAGTCTGCCAGAGACGAAGGTCGAGGAGCTGCAGGCCTGCCTTGACCTCTGCTGCACAAAGCGGCGGATCTCCAAGCACGAGTTGCAGAAGCTGGTGGGCAGGCTCAACTGGGCCTGTCAGGTGGTCTGCAACGGCCGGCCGTTTCTGCGAGACCTGATCGACCGCGTCAACGACTTGTCGAGCCCGAAGGATCGGCTGTTGGTGGATGGCCAGTTCAAGAGCGTCCTGAGCTGGTGGAAAGTTGCTCTGCGGCAGCAGCCAGGTCGCGAGCTCTGGCCTGCTGCCAGGAGGCCGGTTGCCATGGAGACGGACGCCTGTCTGGTGGGGGCAGCGGCTGTTCTGAGAGATCCGGCTGGTTCTGACTGGTGCTATCTGCAGTGGGAAGTCGACGCTGACAGCGAGTTCAGCGATTGCTGCATCAACTACAAGGAGGCTGCCGCGGTGCTGCTGGCGTTGCTGCACTGGCGCCGTCAACTGCACAACTGCTGGATCGCTGTCTACTGCGACAATGCTGCAGCCTGCGCGATTATCAACAAGGGGTCATCCAGGGAGCCCCGGCTGTTGCGGCTGCTGCAGACTGTTGCTCTGCTGTGCCTAAAGCAGAACATTGTGGTCACCGCCCACCATGTGCCCGGCCGGTTTCAGCTGTTTGCCGACGCCGCCTCCCGCCTGCATTGCCGGCAGGAGTTGCTGAATTTTCTGTTGCGAGCCTATGCAACCGCCTCTGTTTGCCCGCATGAATTTGCGGGACATGCGCTTAGCCCTGCCTCCGCCGCCTTTCTTTTTTTACAGGTCGCCTCCCTGGGTCTCTCGACGCTGCCGCCGACAAACTGCTCCAGCAGGCCTACGCATCATCGTCCAAGAGGTCGCTGTCATCTGCTGTCCGCTCCTGGCAACGCTTCTGCCGAGAGCGGCGGCTCGACCCACTCGGCTGTCGGGCGGAGGATCTCGCAAACTACGTCGGCCAGCTCGTGGACGGCCGGCTCAGCTCCTTCGGCAGCGTCCGCGTGCATATCAGCGCTCTGTCCGCCAGTTTCCGACTGGCGGGAGTGCCGGACCTGACCAGGCACCCGCTGCTGCACCTGGTTCTGCGGGGAGCCAAGCGCGAGCTGGGGTCGGAGCCGAGTCGCAAGCTGCCGGTGTCGCCAGACCTTTTGTCGAGACTGCGGCTGCAAGTCGACAGCTCGAATCCTGTGCAGGCGGCCTGCTGGGCTGCGGTCATGTGCGCTTGGTGGGGGATGTTCAGGAAGTCCAGCCTGCTGCCGCGAGGGCGCGCCGATCCGCCAGTGCTGCGACTGAGTTCGCTGGCAAGATGCCCCGAAGGCCTGCTTCTGACGTCCAGCTTCGGGAAGACCAACCAGTACGGTCGGACGCATCGCGTGCTGCTGCCAGAGTTGACTTCGGGCCACCCGCTCTGTCCAGTGGCGGCACTGCGAGGCCACCTGCGCTGCAACCGGCTGAAGCAGCGGCAGCAGGGCCTGTTTTCATTCAGCAGTGGATCGTCCGGTCACGCATCTCTGACGTCCCGGAGGCTCGATGTACAGTTCAGGTCGTGGCTCGGCAAGGCGGGAGTGCCGGCGGCCGGGTTTTCTGTGCATAGCCTGCGGCGAGGCGCCGCCACCTGGGCGGCCCGGTGCGGCCTGTCAGTGCGGGAGATCCAGTGCGTGGGTGACTGGCGCAGCGACGCAGTGAGCGTCTACCTGTCCCGCGATGACACGGCTCTGCGTGCGGCGCGCAAGCTTGCTGTTGCGGCGCTTGACCAAACCTGACGTGTTTCGCGGTTTTTTTGGAAGAAAGGTTTTGGGCTCCTTTTTTGTTTGCTTGTCCGCTTTTGCTTGCCTCTGCTTGGTCTGCTTTTGCTCTAGTCTGTTTTCTTGCTGCTTTTGGTGTTGGGGGGAGTGCATGGCAGCCTTCCCTGTCCTCCTCGCTGTTCCTGCGCCATTTGCTGCTCTTGAGCTTGCTGCGTTCGTCTTCTGGGGTGGGCAGTGGGCACTAATGGCTAGTTTGCGCGGGCTGCGCTAACTGGCGTTTGTGTACGCTGCCCACCCCTGCCCCTCCCCCGCGGCTTTCCCCCACCCCCGGTGTTTGGGGGGGGGGTTGCGTGGCGGGGGGTTTTATACCCCGCGGTTGGCTCTTTGGCCTCGCTGTCGCATTGCAATTGAAAAAAAAAATTTTTTTTCGTATCCTGTCACTCTTTTAATCCTGCTTTGATCCGTTCTAACTGTTGTCAATAATGCTTTAATATTTTCTCGTAATCGGTCTGAAATATACGGGGGGGAGTGCATGGCAGCCTTCCCTGTCCTCCTCGCTGTTCCTGCGCCATTTGCTGCTCTTGAGCTTGCTGCGTTCGTCTTCTGGGGTGGGCAGTGGGCACTAACCTAACTATATTAATATATTGGTCACTAGTCGACTAAGCTTACCGGGCACGGTTTGAAGGAAAGCTGTGAAACCTCGTTTCTGGTGGACAACGATAGGAAAAATTTGGACAGCCATAGGCAGCACACTGTTTTCGCGATTTTGCGGAAGGCATACTTCACTGCAGCAAAACCAAAAACACCCAAATTCTTTGTGAAAAGACAATGCTGCTGCAAGTCATTCCATTCTATGGTCTAATTCCATTTGAAGTAAGCTATTGGCTTCATTTCTCGCCCGCTTTTTCTTGAATTGTCTATGGCCTAAGCACTCGAGACCTGTCATATTAAGTCATGTTGAAGTCATGTTAGAAAAAAATCCATCGTGTTTTTATTCCTTTACTGTTTGTCGAATATGCTGCGTTATTCTTCAATACGCGAAGACGAAATTAGTGGATTGAGCTCAGATGAGCTCGATTTCATCACGCATCTCGATCCTCGGGACCATGTCGACAGAATCGGTCAATGGACAGGGCTGACGGATGAGCAAGAGAGGCTAATTGATGAGGAACTACGCAATCGTACGCCGGAAGATCACGTTGGAAACCTGTTTCGTGAATTGACCGAAGAAGAAGAAGCTGGCCTACATCATGTGGAGCAAGAAAGTAAACGGAAGTCGACGGTTAAGCAAACTGAATTGCATATTCGCAAACTAAAAGATCCTATCTACGCCTGTTCTTCGTTCAGTTAAAAACAGCTGATGGAAGCCATATGCTGTAAGTACACTGCCGTATTTTCGCGCATCTGTGCACTGGTATTTATTAGAGAAGCGAAATCTGAAGCTGATTGGCAACGATGCGTTCTTATCGTTTGATCGAACGTACAAGGCTATGTTGGTCAAATCGCTTCAGCAAAAAAGGCTGTAGGCAGCGGTCCAAAGTACTGTCCAATTGACGACGAAGACTTCAACCGCCTACGCCTCTATTTCGATCGTTCGACGCCAACTCGACTGCAATTTGAAGTTCTGTTCAAGATTGTTTATGGCTTTGGTTTTCGCGGCAGGGAGTGGCTGCGAGAGTTGACTAAGGCCGATATGATAATTTACGATCGTGACGGTGTTCGCTATGTGGACCTGCTGAAGACATCTATCGAAAAAACCGTGTCTGATAGTAATCCGTCGACATCTAAGAGCATTATCTTAGCCGAGACACCGGATTATCCAGGCTCATGTCCTGTACGGGCGATTGAGTTGTATCTGTCGGTCATTCCAGAAGATGTTGCCTGTCTCTGGCCCAAGCCTTTGAATCAAGCCGACAATGACGGTATATGGTACCACAAGACCCTGGTGCTTGGCAAGAATTGGTTGAACGAGTTTATGAAAAAAACTGTGCGATCAGGCTGGTCTGAGTTGCCGTTCCCACACAAATCATTGCATTCGAGCGTCGGTAGTGTCAAATCTTATCGAAGATGAAGTCACTAGATCAGACATTCAAGTCGTAACCGGCCACAAAAGAATCGAGAGTGTGGACCTCTACAACAAGAGAATGAAGTTCTCGAAGAAGGTTGATCTATCAAACACTATTAGTCGTCGACTGGCTGTTCCAGGCCGGTCTGAAACAAGCTTTACCGCATCGAACAGGTCGGTTGTATCGACTGGAGACGTAATCGAGAGATCGGCTACCGACTGCTCGACTAGCTCTGTTGTGTCTACTAAGAACTCATTCACGAGATCTGCTACCAACTACTCTATTGCAGTCGGTAGTTCCCAGAGTGCAAGCTCACTGTTTGGAAATTGCAAGTTTGAAAATTGTACGTTTAACTTTAATCAATCAAACTAAGGTCAGGAGGTATACCGCGTGAGAAATCTAAAAACTGTCAATGGACTATATCTCTAATTTTTATCTCATGTTAATGTTAATATCTCATGTTAATGCTAATATACCTTTTTGCAATCTAGTTTGCCAAAACCGCAATCAATTTTGCCCACTAAGAGAATTTACTTGTATATTTCTAATATCTTGGCTTAACCTGCCCATTCATTGCCATAGTTTGAACCATAGACAAATCCTTGAAACTGCATTCAATTTTGCCAAAACTGCGATCAAGTTTGCCCATAGTAAAAAGCAAGCACCGCAGACAAACATAGAAGCGCAAGAATGGCTCAGTGCGGATCTTATAACAAGATTTCTACGAAGGACCGGCAGCGCTTAATTCAAGCATTTCAGAACGGAGAGGACTGGCAAGATTTCGGTAGACTTTTGGGCATCGCACGAAGAACCGTGACCTATATCGTTGGGCGATTTATTGCAAGTGGTCGCATTGATCCTCTTCCTCGCGGAGGTGCCAAACGGAAGTCACTCAGCGATGCTATGGTGGAGAGAATATGTAGCTATGTCCAAAGTAATCATCGAATTAATTGTGCATGCAGTGTGTCAGCTCATTCCCTGTTAGTTTTAGTTATTCGTTCTCAAATAAATTCGTTTCGGGCAAACTTGATCGCAGTTTTGGCAAAATTGAATGCAGTTTCAAGGATTTGTCTATGGTTCAAACTATGGCACTGAATGGGCAGGCTGAGCCAAGATATTAGAAATATACAAGTAAATTCTCTCCGTGGGCAAAATTGATTGCAGTTTTGGCAAACTAGATTGCAAAAAGGTATATTAGCTCAAAATATACACAGTTTCTTTGTGCCCACTTGGGGCCATAGACAACTTTTGCTGGCGGGCAGACATCGCTTTCACCCTCGTTTCGGCAGGCTTAGGACTGCTACAATGTAACGATATATACCGATTTTTTAGCGGCTTCAGCTTACGCAATTGCTGCCGAAAAAAATCGGTATATGTCATTATTGTACCCTTTTGACTTCCCTTGTCTATGGCCCAGACATAGTGCGGATGCTGAGTATGAAATGCGATTGTTGCCGGAATGCGCTTTGAAAGGGTTGTAGAGATAATCAATCGTCTATGGCAAATTTAGTTGCTCTCTAAATGAAAGGGTTGTAGAGATAATTAATCGTTTATGGCAAATTTAAAGGACAGTGAAGACAGCTAGCCTGGCTGCCATGAGTTAATTCTCAAGTTGATTTTGAGCTTGAATTAATTCTCCTATTCGGAGTGCAAATAGGAAAAGTAGCTATGATTCGCTACGCAAACATTCCTGGCGGAGAAATATGTGGACTCTCCACGGACGAGTTGGCTTTTGTCACCCGAGAGTCGAGCACGCGCTACGTTCTGGAGATGGACAACCTGGATGCGTCGTCCAGTTCCAACGGGCTGCCTGAGCTAGGTAGCGAAGATCTGGAAATTGACGACGATGCGGAATCCACCATCGAAAGTGTGACAACTGGGTCTGATAGAGGCGAGCTGATGAAAGCACCCGAGGGCGGCCAAGACCTGCCGAGAAGCCTCTGTGGTGGTCAGTTCCACAACTGCACATTCAACTTTTACGGAAAGTAAAACAATTGATTCGATCGGTTTGTTCTTAAGAACTTTTTGTGACTATGAAACACTTTCGCCGTGTTGCTATTGTTGTTCCTTGTTTTGATAGCCAAATACATTCGTCTGAAATCCGGCAACAATCGAAAAAAGCCGACAAACAATTAAATTGTTACCGCAAGTATGAATGCCGGAAACCATAGACAAAAGGGAACAATATTATTTGCATGAAAACTTGTGTGCGATTTGTGTTGTATTTTTCTGAGTTGCTTGAGTCAAATGGAAATGGAATCGAAGATGAGAAGCTTTCTTATGTTGCAGGCTGGTTGCTACGCAGACATCTGACTTCTTGTTTGGATGCTCCATGCGGCGAATGCACGTCAGAATTGCAGACTGCTGATAATACCTGCAGACTCTTCATCAATTTGAAGAGCATAATAATTCAGGTGGTTATGTGCTACACATTTGAGTTAATAGTCTATGGCTACTTATGTTTCTTCACCGGATTAGTAGTTTGTACGTATATCTATTTCTACGCAGTTAATTTCATAAAAATCGCAGATTGAGCATTCTGGGTAAGTTCTGTGCAGACACTGATGAGCACAAAGCTCAGGTCAGAGACATCACACAGACACTGATGAGCACAAAGCTCAGGTCAGAGACATCACACAGACACTGATGAGCACAAAGCTCAGGTCAGAGACATCACACAGACACTGATGAGCACAAAGCTCAGGTCAGAGGCATCACACAGACACTGATGAGCACACAGCTCAAGTCAAAGACATCACACAGACACTGATGAGCACACAGCTCAGGTCAAGAGACATCACACAGACACTGATGAGCACACAGCTCATGTCAGAGACATCACACAGACACTGATGAGCACACAGCTCAAGTCAAAGACATCACACAGACACTGATGAGCACAGTTTAGGCTAAGGCCACCGGCCACACAGCCCCAGCCAGAGCCGTCCCACTCACCCCAGTGTGCCCGTCAGCCAGGTCAACTCGCCAATCCCGGCCGCAGAGGGTGATCGGCTTTCGCCTAAATCCGCGGCGCCGAATGCCGCTGAGCAGCTCTTCGAGCTCCCACTTGGCCGGCTCCGGTTCAACGCCCAGGGACGCCAGCAGTCGCAGGTCCGAAAGCTCTACGATGACGCCGGCGCTGCAGAGTCCGGTACCGACCAGGATGACGGCCAGGTAGTCGGGCCAGTCCCAAAGACCCACCGGGGCCCGGGACCGCTCGGCCAGGGTGGCCACATCGCAGCGCCAGTACGGCAGCTGACGGCGCCGCTCCTCCGCCACTGCGGCCGCCGTGGCGCCGCCTGCGGCTGCGGCTTCCGCCACGCGAATCCGATTTAGCAGAAACTGGTCCACGTTCATTGCTGCGGAATTGGGTTCCGTCTGTGTCTGTCTGTCTGTCTGTCTGTCTGTCTGTCTGCCTGCCTGTCTGTCTGTCTGTCTGTCTGTCTGTCTGTCTGTCTGTCTGTCTGTCTGTCTGTCTGTCTGTCTGTGTGTCTGTCTGTCTATCTGTCTGTCTGTCTTGCAGCAGCTCAAGAAGTTCAGCTCTTACCTTTCCGGCTGCTCAAACGCGTGCTGAAGCTCCACAACTTTGTTAAAACAAAGTTAAAACAACTTTGATGACAACAAAAACCCAAGGCAAGAAGATGCTAGTATACGAGTTATAGCACAGAGTGTTAGCTAACGCATCTGTTTTATATACAAACTTAACGCTCTGGTTGGACTGAAAACATGGCAGCGAACTGTACCGAGAGCTGCAGCTCTGTACTTGCAGGTGAGGCGGGGCAGGGGGTGCCAAGATGAAGAAGCGAGTCTGGACTGAGCTGAGCCAGCTGCTCTTTTAGAGACCTCTTCAGCTGCTTGAAAAGAAGGCTTGCTATGCACTTGGCTTTTCTATTTATAAAGGCTTCTAAATAATAAAGCGGGGACCGTGGGGGCAGAGAGTTGCGCCAGAGTCAGAAATAGTTGCCATGACACCCACAGGGCAGTCCGTGAGCGCAGCCAAGAGAGATAAGAGTTGCGTCTTTGCTTGACTTTTTTGCGCAGTCGGACCGCCACTTTCTGTGTGTTTGGCCGGTGAAGTTGAGACGCAAGCGAAGGAAGTGGCGCAGCAAGGCTACTTTCAAGTCTATTTAACGGCACGAACTCTGTCCGTGTTACTTGTAGTAGTGCGTATGTGCATGAAAGCTATCAAATTTGATAGAGAGTATTTGTTTGAACAAGCGGAGCGCTTATTTCTTTAGTGCTCAACTTTGCCCGAGCGATCCGCGGCTTCCCCCACCTGAGATGCATGTAAAAATTGGCCTTCAATCACGTTTGCATGGTTAGGTAGTTCAGTGACTGCTCAGGTGAGCGGGTCAGTTGCTGGTGTGATTGGCTTTTTCAATAAGAGAAAATATATCGAAAAAGCATGCATTATTATGCTATTTTTGTCCTATACCTGTGATATTATAAACATAAAATTTATATCTAGGTTACTGTTTTACTAAACATTATTGGACTCAAGTATTGCGACTAAAATCTCATATGAGTAAAATCCCGTATGACTCAAATTCCATATGACTCAAATTCCATATGACTCAAATTCCATATGACTCAAATTCCATATGACTCAAATTCCATATGACTCAAATTCCATATGACTCAAATTCCATATGACTCAAATCCCATATCTAGTCGAGCAGCAATGAGAAGACGTATTACGAAGGAGGCAGATAAGAGGCAGAGAAGAGGGCCCACTGTGACGTTCTTCAGGTATTCGAGAGTGACATGTTCGAGTGACAATTTTGACAGTGAAATATTTGACATATTCGAGAGTGACATTTTCAACAGATGTCGATTTCAGTCGGGAGGATAGTTCTCAATCACAGCGACCTCAACAGCCGCTTATAAGCGTGTGCGAGCAAGTTGCTCAGGTGCGATGGATTAAAATGACGGGCTAAACTAGTCTGTGGCCCAGCCCACTGAAGTGAAGTGAGCTAAAGTGAAGCTGTGCTCAGTCCAGCGAGCTCAAATTCCAGCACTCGAGCTCAGCTGCAAAATTCTACAACAGAAATCGATCGACAACATGCCCAGCTGCTTCCAGGGAATCTGGAGTCGCATCCACAGGCGCTTCATGCCCAGGTGGTACCGCGCAGAGGAGAAGCGAAAGGACGCGGTTTGGGAAAAGTTTCTGCGGCTGCAAATCGAAGTTCAGAGAAGAATTAAAGAGCAGCTTGAGTGGCAGATGCTTTGAGATAGCCTTAAGCCCGTTCGTGGACGGCGACGTCCCCGATGTGGAGGCCGAGGAGTTTGAGCGGCGGCGGATGGAGACAGCCTTATGGAACGAGCTCCCATAGATCGTATATTCCCTAGATGGGCCGCTCACTATTCAAACTGCTGTGACTAAGCCAAGCCAAGTACCCTCATATCACCCCATAGACAATAAATATGCCTCCCGTCGTACTAAAGGGTCTAAGGGGTCTTTTGCGGTCTAAAGGGAGCAAGCAATGGTATATTCTTCCGGCGCTCGCGTGTTATTCCATTATCATGCACCCCGACTGCAGATGAGTGCATTGACTAGCGTTTCCCTATAGGCTAGCAGTCTATGGTCAAGAAAGACAATAACACGCAGTCTCGTAAGAAGTCTCTTTGGCCATAGACAATTTGAACAGAACAGTCATTTAAGCGAGCATCAGTAAGAACTGTTTGCTGCGAGATATAAAGCTTGGGCAAATGCTACTTGAGTATGCAGAACTAAATTAATTAAAAGCCAGACATGTCTACATCTACTAAACTTCTACCGCCGTTACTTAACTACAACACTCTGCCGACGGATGAGATTAGTGGCGTCAGTGATGTAGAGTTAGACGTAATTACGAGACTTTCGTCGAACGGCGATGAATGTCGGGAGCAATTATCGACGACTTCATGAGCTTAATCGCAAATGACACCGAACAACTTGATAATTTAGAGGAGTTCGAAGAACAACTAACTGCTTGTGGCGATCTGAGTGCTGAGTTGCTCCAGTTAGATGGCATCGAGATCGAAGGACTGCCCGCGAGCACCAGGCGCCAAATGGAAGAGAACGGTAAACGTTTTTTCGAATTTTGTATGAATAGAAGCCTACGCACCGACTATGCCTCGCTGGATGACAGAACGCTTAATGAATGCCTTCGAATATTTTATTTCCAATTAAAGACAAGAGATGGAAAATATTACGCTCCTGCATCTCTCGGATGTATAAGAGCTGGAATTCAACGGTATCTGAATATACTGTGCAAGCGTCCGACGAATTTATTGGCAAAGCATACCGATTTTGATGGAAGCAATCGCATGCTCTGCTTTAAGATCAGGCAGTTTATTGAAGCTGGGCAGCAGAGTCGCCACTATGACGCAATCGAGGAAGGTGACATGCTTAAGCTTAGACAATACTTTACTAGAGAGGATGCTGAACACCTACAGGATGAGATGTTGTTTACGGTTCTGTATGAACTGGGTGAGCGTGGCCAGGAACACCTACGCGTCCTGATGGAACGGAACTGTTTGCGGCGAGGTGTAGATGCTTATGGTCGCGAGTATTTGGCCATGCCGTCCCTACCATCCAAGAACCGGACAGCTGACGTTGACCATCCGGAAAAAGTATTGACGCGAAGCATGCTCGTATTTACAACACGGAGGTCATTGATGTCTACGAAAGTCATTTACCATCGGCCGCTCAATCTTATTTGCCAAAGCCCCTTAAAGGACTGCCTGGTCAACAGTTCCGGTTCTCTGAGAAATGTGCACGGGGATTTCGATTCTTACAAGATTTCATGAAGACCCTGAGTGCTAAAGCTGGATTGAGTAAAAATTACACTAATCACTGTATCCGGTAAGTGTTGACCTCTGTTCAAGAATGATAAATGTTTTACAATATTCGTTCAATAATTATTTATTCTATAACTTTCAGTGTCACTAGAGTATGCGACCTTGAAAGCCGTGGCCATTCGTTGCAAAGCATTATGATGGTAACGGGACACAAATGCGAAAAGACCGTGAAGCGATACTTGAGCACGCGCCGCGATCGGAGTTTGTTTAAGAGTTCTGAGGCCGTACACGATGCATTGCATCGTGACATTCCAAGCGCTGGTGAACAGGCCTCTGGTTCCGGCTTGTGTGCTGCTGAAAAATTTGATAAACCTACCGCCTGCACATCCGTGTTGACTGTCGCCAGCAGCAGTGTCGCTACGGTATCGTACAACAAACCTGTTCAAATCCAAGCTAGCCCGGCAAAAAAAATGCGTGTCAAAATCGATGGCGGTAATAATTTTATAAGTATTGAATTTGAGTAACGACTTTTTTGACAAGGATTTTAAACAATTTGTTGCTCGAAAAGGCTATTAACAAAAACAACAAACCAAATTACGCCGGTTCGAAGCCTCAACTTACCAAAAAAAACTTGCCTGACCTGATCAAACTTACTTGAAGTACTTAAAGTAAAAGTCAAAATAAACTGCAATTTAAAAAAACTTTTTTGTAATGAATACAGTTCCTATTTCCTATTTTGTACGAGCGTATTTATATTGCAATAGATCGTTTTTTAGCATTTATATCATTATACGCTCGTATATTCCAACTGACATTGCGAGCAAGTCAGAAAGTTTCTATCCAGTTTCTTGACAAGAAAAATAAAATTAGGAAGAGTTATATCAATATAGCCATTAAAAATGCCTATAATGCAGAAGTAGTCGTTCGCTTACCTTGCCTTTTGGAGGTGGTTAGTTAGCATGGGACGCGCTAAAAAATACATGTAAGAAAATTATTTTGTTTGCAGCTCTGCACACTCGTCTCTTCTAATTAGCTGCGCTCTCGAGGCGCGAACGTGTCGAAGCCCTGTATTGGTAGGCTGGCCTTTGGGCCATAGACAATTTTTTCTAGCACCAATCAAGTTTTGACTGCAAGCCGGGAGAGGAATCGATTTTAATACGACGTAAAGTTGTCTATGGCTTTCGTCGTTCGTTTTTAAAGCACACAGAGCAGGAAAACGAGCTTATTACCAAGTTAGGCCCGGTCATAGACTAAGGAAATCATTTATTTGATGCGAAAGCAATTTATCTGGCCGGGCTCGAGTACTTTAGAATTTTTGTTCGAACGAAATAACGTGTAAGAAACGAAGAACTGCACTTCTGTCATTAAGTTCTCGAAAAACAAACATTGTTAATCGAAAGTAATCGTGACCTTATTCGATTCACCACAAATCTCGATTCGCATCTTCTTAGGACTAGGACTCTCGGAGTTGACGGCGACAGTTGACTGTCCTCCTTGGTGGGCAACAACATTAGAAGAGGTAACAGTAGTAGTTCCAGTGGTAGTACGAGTAATGACGGCAGAGGCCTGGCTCTGGCAGACCATGTGGGTAATGGAATCTCCACCAGCGTTGATGTTTGTCACTTGGTTCTCGTCTCTTGCGGCAACGATTGCCGATGCCTCCTTATTCTTAGTGACGGTACTTCAGAAGATAATTAAGATCTTGCTTCGTCATCCCAGAGAGACCTTTAGGACCATCAACGATGGACCACTACCCGTTGACCAACCAGTCTTCTTCTGCTTATTCCAATGCTTGAATACGCCGACGATCTAATCAGCCTTCTTTTTAGTATTTTCTGGTGTCGCTTTATTCAGTTGCAAATTCAACTCCAACTCGTTCATATCATCGCATGCCGACTCGAAACCACTACATCACGGTGTTTGTCGCCTTCGGCCACCATGAACAGTCAAGATTAAAATCCATGTCCGGCAGAGTCAAGTCAAGTAAGTCGTCAGGAATACTCATTGTGATTTTTTGGTTGGATAAGTCGTTGGTAAGTACGTTGCAGGATTTCATCTTAACTTTCCTCTCGCTTGACACGAACAGAGTAATAAATACATCATTCCCCACTTGTTTTATTCATTTTGATCGTAAGCGGCTGAGGACGCGTTTATTGGCCGAGGCGAAGCCGAGGGATAACTTAAAATTGGATACAACTACACATCTTACAAAGTAAACCTTTAAGAATTGAGGAATTAAGAAATTAGTCTTCTTAGACCTAATTTTTAGAGACGGAGTTTTTTATCTCAATGTAAGCGGTGAAAATCAAAACATGGCTTCAGAATCTGCATGGTAGCGTGACATAAAAATTGAGGATCTGAGAGGGTGGACCAGCAACTGAGGATTTGGGGGGTGGCGAAATAACAGAGGGTGGCAGTCGCTCAAGTCAAGCTCTGCTTGTAACAATGGTGAGGGGGGGGCAAAATAATTAAGTGTAAGTCAAGTTAAAGTAAAATATGTAATTTGCCAAATCATAAAGGGGATGTAAACTTAAGAGTCAAAATGGAGCCCGAAACATTAGGTCCCGATTTCTCTACGCAAATCTCTTCCTTTGGAGCCAAATAGCTCCCGTTATGCCTAATACATGTATCTACCACTTTAGCATTTGGGAATCTCTTTGGGGAGAAATGTGATAAATGGGAATTTCATGCCGGAGGCAAATAGAGGGTTCAGACACCAGCCTTTATCTGCTGAAGATACATGTAGGTCCCAGGCGTGAGACAACGCCTGGCCTGTTTCATTCATCACTGGCGAGCTGAATACACCTTCGCGAGCTGGCCGGCAGCTCGGCCTCCAAATAGTTTTCTTTATCTCAGTTTGCACCTGCCCTGGACATTGGATATCAAACTGGATTGAGCGGCATTGCACGGCTTTCTCTGCTGTATTTTTGACACTTGAAATGATCGGGTGATCGACAGGCTGCAACTGGCTGCTGTTGGCTGTCTGGACACTAGCAAATATTGCTCGAAAAATCGGGTCCCATCTTCTTCATAGGCCGCTACAGTGTATGAATTTTTTGATCAGCCAATGGCAGAGCGGCCCTGCGACTACCCTACATGCTCATGGGGCTAATATATTAAGCTTGCCTTCTAATTAAAAAGGTTTAGTCTTGCGTCTGCAGCATCTTCCGCAGCAATCTGAGTTCTACAATGAATGCGAAGGCCGGCCTTATTCTTTACAGTCTCTCTGCCTGTCTCATTGCTGCTCAAGAGATTGAGCAGTGCTTCAGACAACTCACCAATGGCTCCCTCTGCATCCGCAGCGCCTTCACCCGCAACCTGAGCGGCATCACCTCGGACCTGCCGTGCTCTCTGTATTGCGGCTCCGATCAGCGCTGCCAGGCCTTCACCACCGCGGACGGTCTGTGCCAGCTGTTCGTGTTCGACAAGTGCAGCAAGTCGGTGAGGGACTGCAGCTGCTCCAGGAGAGGCCGCCTGTTCGTGAAGCGGCAGCCGGGACTCTCGGCGGGCTCGCTGTGTCCTGTGGGCTACGGCGACGAGCTGTGCGGAGTGAAGTACCGGGTGCTGAAGAACAACGCAACTTGGGCGGTTCAGAGAGGAAGGTGCGAGTCGGAGCCAGGCCTGGTGATCATGGCCGATGTCGCTGACGCAGCTGAGCTGAGCCACGTGAATGTCCTGTTTGTCGCTCACTCCCCCACCCATCCAATGTACCTGGGCGGCTACCGGGTGTTTCCGGGAGCCCAGGTGACAGATGGCTGGTTCTGGGTCGGCTGCAACATCACGATCGGCTCTGTGTGGGGAACTGGTGAACCGAGTGGATTTAGCGAAATGGCCACCGCTCGATACCCGACCGTATCAGACGTAGTGGACATCACCGATATGGGTCTCTTTGGCGCCCTTTGTGAATGCGTATCGCCTTTCGACTGAGTCTGTTGTCGCACACCGTCTCTGTTGAAAATGTCAGAAGCCACGTTTTGGAAACGGACCCTAAGAACTGGTTAAACTGAGTTTTAAAGATTGCGATTGCCGAAACGTATTTTGCCTTTGACGCACTGCCACCCGTTCCTCACAGGTTTCGCTGTGTTCTGAGCATGCCCGCCTCACAACTGTCACTTTCAGTTGATCTCCTTGGCTGCCACATGGCTCCCACCGAGCCTGAAACGAATTTGCCTCTGGCTTTTCAAACAGAATCGCAGCTTCTCTTTTCTAAGAAATCAAAAATTGCCAAATTCTCTTGCAGATTTTCCTCCACTTCAATGAAGTTAGAATGCGACTTGACGCTTGTATTCTTAGCTATTTTTTATGGATGCAGTCAGAAGTACAGTACTTGTTGTAATTAATTTTTTATCTGCTCTTGTGACTACAAACCGGTTGGATCTGAGATTTCATTTCACCTCCCACTTCGAGCAGATAACCTTGGCTGTTTCCCTTGAATCGTGTACCTGACGCTGTGTTCCTTGAATTTAATTCTTGTACCTGTAGCCGTGCTCCTTGAATTTATATCTTGTACCTGTAGCCGTGTAACTTGAATTTATATCTTGTACCTGTAGCCGTGTAACTTGAATTTATATCTTGTACCTGTAGCCGTGTTCCTTGAATTTATATCTTGTACCTGTAGCCGTGTAACTTGAATTTATATCTTGTACCTGTAGCCGTGTTCCTTGAATTTATATCTTGTACCTGTAGCCGTGCTCCTTGAATTTATATCTTGTACCTGTAGCCGTGTTCCTTGAATTTATATCTTGTACCTGTAGCCGTGATCCTTGAACTTATATCTTGTACCTGCAGCCGTGTTCCTTGAATATATATCTTGTACCTGTAGCCGTGCTCCTTGAATTTATATCTTGTACCTGTAGCCGTGCTCCTTGAATTTATATCTTGTACCTGCAGCCGTGTTCCTTGAATATATATCTTGTACCTGTAGCCGTGCTCCTTGAATATATATCTTGTACCTGTAGCCGTGTTCCTTGAATTTATATCTTGTACCTGTAGCCGTGTTCCTTGAACTTATATCTTGTACCTGTAGCCGTGTTCCTTGAACTTATATCTTGTACCTGTAGCCGTGTTCCTTGAATTTATATCTTGTACCTGTAGCCGTGTTCCTTGAACTTATATCTTGTACCTGTAGCCGTGTTCCTTGAACTTATATCTTGTACCTGCAGCCGTGATCCTTGAACTTATATCATCTAAACCAAATATATTTTTGACTAGATAAATTGATTTTATCAAATGGACTCCACGCAGTTTAGCTCGTGTTTCTGGCAAACAGAAATCGATCATTTTTCTGAAGCCCTGCGTTTTCTCCTGGGTCAGCATAAAGCACAAAAATACAGCCCAAATATGAGGAAACATCGCTGCATATTTGCATATTGACAGCAGCTGACTGTTACACCTCACCCAAATCACCTCCGGTTGCAGGTGCACCTGAATCGAATTTTTTATTGTGCTGATAATTACACATTAAACTTAGTCAGGATCATTTGTTTACGAGCGTGAGATAAGCAAAAAGTTGGATTAAAAATATTTTTTCTCCATTCTTCCAATCTCCAAATGGATTGACTTCATCTAGCTCTCCCAGCCTCATAATGCAGCCTCACTTTGGTATGGCTAGCTATTTTTGTCGTTTTATTTCGCAGGAATTATCTTGTAGCTGTGCGGAGGTTGAAAAACAACTCAATATTTGATGGAGCAATTTTTGTATGGGCTCCACATCAGCCTCTTTAATAATTCATGCCAATATCTACCATCCGTAGCAGGATGAAGTTTCTATATCCGCTTCCAGAGACAACTGCTGTGGGATTTGGGGAGCCTGCAGCGTTCCGCTGAGGCGCTTAAGCTTGACGATGGGCCATGCAGATTCCCCCTCCTGCCCATTTAATCCCAGTTTGATCCCAGTTGATTGATTCTTTTTATGCAGGCAGATATTTATCGACGCATAGCTGAGACTCACATATAGATGCTGGCTTAAAACAGTTGCCATGCGCGGCCAGTGCATCGAAATTGTTGACAACGTAAATTTGTAGCTGGGGACAGCTTGGCCAGCACCGGCTAACAAGAGCGACTTTTTTCCGGCTTCTCTTCAGTCGTAAATCCAGCAACAATTTTTCCAATCAGCAGTTCACTTCAATTAGTATGCTCAACTATGAGAATTGCGTGTATGAATCAGAAGCAGATCTTGGGGCCCAGTGACCACACGTTAAGGTCCTTGCGAGTCCCTGTGAGTGAGAACTCGTCAAAGTCCTCTTGCAACATCTGGAGACACTGGAAAGCATTTTATCGGGATGAAATCATGGCCAGGGCCACCATAGCGCCGCGTAAATGCATTTAAACGATCTGAATGTGTTCTTTTATTTTACGGTAGATCGACAATAGCAATTTCATGTTAAGTGCTTCCATTCTAAGTAGAAAAAAAATAAGGCCTTGAGTTACTTCATCCACTGACTCCCCAGCAACAGATTAGTCTACTTTTTTTGCAGATACGCTTGTCAGAAATATTGTTCATTGGCAAGCTGGCACAAGTGGGTGCTGGTATTTTACCCGGCCCAGCCACTGCGGCCAAACGACCAAACGGCCCCCATGCCTAGTCGACATAATATGAGAGGCTTGTTTCTTATTTTAACATCAAATCTAAATATTTTAATGAAAAACAAATGCATGAATTACTATTGCCTCCGTATTTATTATCTGGATTTTACCCTCCGCTTTTATATCGATTCACTATTTGTTATTTTCTAATTTTTTTAATTGTGATTTAATCTTAACGCTTTTACTTGACTTAGCTGCAGGGGGCTCCGTGCATCGAAGAGGCGTTGCCGCCCATTTTGCTAACCCCTGGCGACCTTTCTTTTAGTGCTGCGGTGTCGCGCAGGGAAGATCCGGTGGTGCTGGTGTCCGCAGCGCGGTCCTCCTTCGGAGAGTCCAGGTGGATGGTCGCTCGAACGGTAGCCCTTGGGTAGCGGACGAGCTAGCAGAGATTCTCGGGCCTGAAAACGTCGACATTCTCGACATTTTCTCGACAACGGGCATTCCTCACTACGGATTTTTCCCTCAAGGTGGCGATGCCTAGCTGGCAAAACAGCCATGACCTAAGAGGGCCAAAGTCACCGCCCTGATGGCCTTGCGGTTGAGTCCAACCAGGGCCCTGCGCAGGGCGGAGGAAAGACAGGGGACAGCAGCACAGGATTGCCGGCAGTCGGGTGCGTTAGCCCATGCACCTCTCCCTGTGCTTTGAAGCCACCCACTGGTTGATCCGAGTGGTGACGCGGCCGATCGAGCCAAAAGAAGCAAAGCCAAAAAGAACGTCGAACCAGTCTTGACCAGGCGATCGGCCAACTCGTTACCGGGGTGGCCCGAGTGTCCGGGAATCCACAAAGTAGGAACACCCTGTTAAAGGCACTAAAGCGATTGAGCTGCCGAATGCAGTCGAAAACTGTACGTGAGCAGGTGGTGGTGCGCTCAAGGGCGTGGATCGCCGCTCGACTGTCCGAGTGGAGAGTAATCTCCTTCCCCCAGAGGCGAAGGACCAATCCACAGAGCGACAGTGTCCCAGGAGGTACGAGGTGGCAGTCCGATGGGAGACCATGTACATGATCAAGCGAGTATGGTGCATGCTCGTGCGTGCCCTGGGATTCCAGGGCACGCCTAAAGGCTTTAAAGAGCACATTATATTGAAATTGTACCATCAATGTCGAGGAAAAGCGAGAGCGCCTATCCACCGATAGCACGGCGCGTTTGTCGACAATGGCGTCCAGGACGAAAGGCGTGTTGGTTGGGGGGAGAGCGCGCGGGGAGTCCCTCAGCTCCACGAGGAGGAGACGCCAGAGCACCATGCAGCTTGAGTCAGTTTGAGGAAGAAGACGTTAGACTGATGGGGCGGTAAGCTTTGGCAGTGATAGTCTCCCTTCACTGGTTTGAATACGAAGACTACGGTGGCCTCTTTCCAGGCTTTAGCACGTACCCCAGGGCAGTTAATGCTGCCCTTGAAGAGGTTGCGAGGAGGCCGAAAAACCTACATGTACATGTAGCTGTCATTTCTAACTGCCTCAAGGAGGAAGGCAGGATAAATGTTGTCAGGTCCGGTTACATGAAGGGAGAAAAAAATTTAGCGGCGCGAGCCGTCCTCTCTCTGGTAACGATGGTCGAAGAGCTCGAAGCCAGCTAGGATCTGTCTACCGAGAGAGTCGTCCGGTGGGTCTAGCTGCGGTGCGGCACGTGGGAAAGAGCTGTTGAGCATGATGTCCAGCGATTCCCCGGGGTTCTCTGCGAGCCCCCGTTGGCCGCTGGCTATATGTACATGGCCATACATCTGTGTAGCTAAATTAGGATCAACGAAAGCTTTTAAAATAAATGAAAGTTAAAGTGAAAGTATTATGCAACTTGCAACTAAGTTAAGAAGTTGGCCTACAAGCAACTTACGATCTCGGCGTTATTTTTTAATTTAATTTTACTTTTACTTGTTTAGTTTTCTTTCTGGCGTACGCCTGCCATGATTCGGACTGTCACCGAATTAACTGTCACCGAACTGACCGAATTCAGTATCTGTAATTTCGGCGAAAAACCCGGCAAAAAGGCAACATAATCACCAATCAGGCAATCAATCACTTATTTGATCTTTTTGCAACTAAACGGAACTAAAAAACATGTTAACCTACAGCCTCGAGAAAGAAATATGCATAAAAAGCTCAAAATTTAGAGGCAAAATGCTTTTGTAAAATGTATACCTTTGTTATACTTTTAAAATAATTTTAAATGCTAACGTGACCCATGTGGGCGAGCCGAAGGCCCCGTAGTTAATTGAACATAAATCCCAGATTATAGAATGATACAATATGTGTATGCCCGCTCGATTCGATAAATAATAAAGATAATTGATAAAGTTTTATTGACCATGCATAATAGAACTACCTGTACTAGGGGTACACCAAAATGTAATTTTACTCTTTACTTTAGCATTGTGATTTGCCTAGGCTAGACATAGTGTAATATGTAATGCAATTATTGTAAAGTGATGTGAATTTTGAATTGGTAATAAAAAATAATTAATTTTAAGTTAGGCCTAATTTAAATTTTATTGGCAATAATACATTCCATAACTCATAGGCCTAACTCATGACGATTAAATAAGGAGTATGTCCTAATAAATAATAATATCACTTTTACTTCTAGTCTTGAATCAAATTTTACCTCTTTTAGGAGTAGGAGGCCCTAGCCTTGGCTGAGAGCAATCACGTAACTAGGCCCTAGGCTACTATTCTGTCCAGTAGCAACTTATGTATGTGTACTATGTTGCCAATACTTAGGGAGTTAGGGTAAATCCCTAGGGGCCTAGGTTGTACCCAAACATGAAAGTACATTGGCAATCCTTAGCCAACCTAGTGGTGAATCTATTTAGTGTAAATTATGATAGACCAATGGTGTATTGCAACTTATAGGTGTCACTTATGATATTTTATTTTTTATATTATTTTGTAATAAATTAAAGACTTTACTTTTTAGATAAGTAGGGCCTATTAAAACAAAATTATTTTTTAGCCAAAACTAGTTGTAATGCCAATGTAATTTCAGAGGTTGAACATATATGCTAACATGCCAGTATATGTTAAGGCCCCTAGTTTAAAAAGACAAAGTAGCTTAGGTGGTAAATACATTTATTTTATAATATTTGTTTTCTACTTACTAGTTTAATTTTGTAGCAAGCACTAATAGAATATTAGTTTGGTATTGTTAACTATTATTGGTATTTAGAGGTTGGACGGGATCCCGATCCTGAAATCTCAGGATCCCGAAGAAAATTGAATTCCCGCGGGACCAAAATCCCAACCCTAAAAAACTCAAGATTCGGGAACAGGTCTTTTGATTAAAAATTTATAGAATTAGTGATTATTTGAAGATATTTTGCTTTAACTTGTACTCGTTACATTATTTATTTTGTTGGTTACAAAATTTCATATCAATTTCATTGTGTTTTAGGGGCCTACTTCTTGATCTTGACAATCTTTTCTCAATTTTGTTTAACTTTACATGGACAATACACTAAAAGACCTGATCCCAATTCTCAAATCCCAATCCCAATCCCAATCCCAAAAAAAAATTTTTTCCCAATCCCACCCAAAGATTTCAATCTCGTTCGCCCTCTATTGGTATTTATTTAATACTAAGGCTTTAGTAAAATTGGCCAAGAGTTATTTGTAATTAAAATTTATAGGGTCCTGAATTATAGAAAAACTGTTTATGCATTATGGACATTTAAGAAAAATTACAAGTTTTTTATAATTGATAGTCCTATGTTTTAGTTTTAAGACTAGAATCTTGGAAACTCAAAATCAACAAATTTAACATTAGATAATTTTTACAATGACACATTTTGGTCTGCTTATACCATTTTTAAGCAGTTTATTGACTGAGTTACAAAAATGAAAATGATACAATAATATAAATTAAACAATTAGGTAGGTTCTAGGTAAAAAAATTGAATAAAAATAAGAGTATAGGCCTATTATATTACAAAAATTAGAGTATGGTTTTATCATATAAACATAATAACAGGAAAGAAAATGTGAAAGATTATCATATATATTCAGTTTGTTTGCAAGAGACAAGGTACAAAATTGCACCCCAATTTCAATATTCAATTTTAAGGCTCAAAGTGCAATTTCTCTTATTAAATTAGGCTTAAGCCTAAAAAATAGGTTATGAGACTAAGACTGCACCTAAACTACACTCACAAGATACCAAGCATAAAATCATGGTTTTAATAGGAATGCAGACCAAAATAATGCATTGCTATAGAAAATTAATATTAATTTTGAGCTTCTTGTTCCCTTTAATACTTAAGCAAATTTAAGTCTTAGATTTTTATAATATACTTTTAAAAAGACTAAGTTTTGAATTTGTTCTCAAAAATGTCAAAACTAGATTTTGTGACCTCTCTTAGTCTGCCACAATTTCGATATACTAAAAATGAAAATCTTGCTTGTATGCAGTTGATTATCTCCTGAATGGCTGAACCAATTTTCATGAGACTTATGCAATCTAAATTGGCTGGGTTGGCTAGTAGTTTTATAATTTAACCATAAATTATATGGTTAAAGCCGCAAATATACATAAGGTAAAATTGCTTCTCTTAAGGTCTTGATTTTTCCTATATACAAAAATAGTTTGTCAGTATCTATCTAGAAAGTATCTATATGATTGATTTAAGAAAAATATGGCTCAATCAATTTTTTTAAACTTGCACCATTAAAACCAGTTTTTCTGTCAATACATGTGCATTGGCTAAAAAATTGTTCATTCTCCCCCAGTAAAAACTAATGTAATTTTGAGTAAATGGCAGGAATAACTATAATTGTATTCTTTGGCTAAGTGCCTTGTTAGCTATATCAGTACCCTGTGGTACAATTACCACTATTTTTTCAGGTGGGCATTTTTGCAACTTTCTGTATGTATTAGAAATGGATCTAACCCCAATCCACTATTTTTAAAATCCCTGGATCCCAACAAAAATTAGAATCTTAATTCCTGAAATGTCCAGCCAGCTAAGGCAAAGTGTAGCCAGAATAGCCTTCTTAGGTTTTTTATTTAGTTTTCAGTGAATTGAGATTTTTATTGCAAAATGTGTAGAGCACTACTGCAAGTAGCTGGATGTGCAAATTATCCCGCAGCAATCGAGAGGCATGCCACTCGCTACCAAATGACCGATGAGCCATTCGAGCGGCAGGCCGCCGAGTCCCGGCCTCGGCCTCGAAATCTCAGCGTAGCCTCTGCCTCGTCATCTGCGTCCTCGGCAGCCACCAGCGGCCAGGAGGCCCTCCGGCGGTGCCTGCAGCGCGCCGGCCTGTCCGACTGCGCCGGTCTGTTTCCGGCCGAGTTCTCGCTGTCGCAGTTCCGCCAGCTCACCGCCGACCGGCTGCGCATCGAGCTGGGCGTGACCGACCAGCGGCTCCGGTCTCGAATTCTCTGCGCCGTGCGCCGGGCCCGCTGCGCCGATGAGTCCGACAGAGAGGTGCGCTGGGCTGGGTTGGGCCGCTGTGCCCGCCGTGGCACGCGGTTTTGCTTATGGGATTGCTGCTTTGTCTCCGCATCTGCTTTGTCTGTCTGTCTCAGTGTCTGTCTGTCAGTCCGTCTGTCTATCTGTTTGTCTGTCTGTCTAATGACTTCCTTGTCTGTCTGTTTGCCTGTTAATTTGAGGCCAATTCAAATGTGATCACACATTCACACGGCTTGTATTCACATATTTGCTAAAGTATTATGTGCCAAAAAATCAAAGCCTGTTATCCTACTCAATAAGTAGTACCGCGCGCATATATATTTGCACAGGCATATCGCATTGAAACCCATGCTCCAGCGCCCAGTCAGTTTTGTGTTTTGCACTTCAATTCACTTGTGCGCCATCGCTGCAAATTCCAGCCACTTCAATTTGCAGAAGCTGCCAAATCCTTCCGTTGTCACGTGACTGTTTTGATTCTATTTTTAGCTCAGCTTCTAACTAAAGGAGAATGGAGAGCCTCCGCCGATCTGCCGCTTATCGATTTGAGCCTTGGTGGCCTATTGTTAAAATAGCATGAATTGGCAAGCACAGGCTAGAGAAGGATGTGCTTTCTCCCACGTCCTGTAGCTCAGCTCCCGTGTGCGGCCGTGCCATCGCTTTTTGTAGCTTTGCACTTTAAACGGCTGGGTGAGAGGCTGCAGTTCCGGATTTCTCTCTGCTTCACTCTTCATCATATTGACCGTCTTCACCTGGCTCTTGAGCTTTGATGCTTTTTAACTAGGTGTACTTTGTTCGAGCTCTGCAGATTTGTCCGCCCCAAGCTGACTGCGTGCCATTTCAGGAACCGAATGTACTTTTTTGAAACTGTGTCATTTATTGTAGCCAAGTGTGTCATTTCTAGAAACTGTGTTGAATTTATAGGAATTTGTTGCTGCATTTCTAACGGGTGTGTGAGGTTTCTAGGAACTGCCGGACTGACTGGGCCATTTTCAGTGCTGGGTTTGTCATTTCTAAGTACTGACTGCCGTTTCTAGGAAACTGACTGTCGTTTTTAGGAAACTCACTGCCATTTCTAGGAAACTCACTGCCATTTCTAGGAAACTCACTGCCATTTCTAGGAAACTCACTGCCATTTCTAGGAAATGACTACCAAATCTAGGGACTGACTTTGAGTTCCAACTTTCTGTTTTGTTCCTTTCCCAGTCTCATGCCCCTTTGCCTTATTCCCAAAGTCGCATCTCATCTTACCCCAGAGCTCGCTCCGGTGTAGCGAAGCCCTGTCATTGTCGTTCAGTTGAGGCGGTTCTCTTCAAAATTTTCGCTACACAATAAATTAGCTAAACAAGCAGACTAGGGGGATGTTTTCCTCTCCGACAAAGCAGAGCGACTGTCAGCAAAGATGCTGAAAAAGCCAACCTTGATACTTGAATACAAGGCTTCTATAGGCAGTTTTCGAAAGCCTAAAGGGAAAGGCGGCAGGTGGAATGAAAAAAAGCAGACTTTGCTGCTTCCGCGGGAGCGGCATACAAGAGAAGGGCTTCCCAGGAGTGCCTTCTCTGAGCTTAGTGAATCTTTTTTTGAGATTCGAGTTTTCTAAGAAACGGGTTGGATGGGGAGAAATCAGGGATTCTAACTGCTAAACTGCTCAGGCTCAAGTCACTGGCGAGCTTCCCAGAATCCTGACAGAGTCGGTCGCAACTTGCTGCATCAATTCGGTCTGAAAAAATACTGCAAAAGTAAATTTATATGACCAGTTGTCGGTGTTTGTGACAGGAGTGCCGATGTGGGTGACAGGAGTGTCGATGTGGGTGACAGGAGTGCCGATGTGGGTGACAGGAGTGTCGATGTGGGTGACAGGAGTGTCGATGTAGATGACAGGAGTGCCGATGTAGATGACAGGAGTGCCGATGTAGTTGACAGGAATACCGATGTGGATGACAGGAGTGCCGATGTAGTTGACAGGAATACCGATGTGGATGACGGGAGGATCTAAGGGGACGGAGTGCTGAGGGTGACGGGGGACCGATGTGGGTGACAGGTTCCGGATCTGTTTCAAGTCTCCTAAAACTAATACGTGAAGTCGTGAGCACAGTCATGGCACACTCCATTAAAAATTGCAGCTGGAATGCAATAATTCCTTATACATTTTATATAGCACAGAGATATGACAGTCAATCAGGCCAGACTTATTATCATATATCTCTTGAAACGCCCGCGTCTTTAGCTCAACATCGCAGCCACTAATCATGCAAATGAGCACGCATCGCCTGTTGCTATGCTCCATCTTGCCATCTGCTTCTAGTAGACGGACGGGTCTGTTTGCTTCTCTCCACCCAGTATGTATTATCTAGTGTGAACTCCCTGACAACTGCACAGGGAATAATGCAGGCAGATGGCTGCTGCTGTCTTATCTGACTGACTATGCGCTGATAATAAGAGAGTAAGAGAAGCTGACTCAAATCTGTGCTGAAAGCTGAAAACAGAGTTGTTGAGCTAATGAGAGTCAGCCGCTTCATTAGCGAGCAGGCATTCCCATCTTGCTCAAGCGCAGTAACTCTGCGTTTTCGCCGATTGTTCCATTCCATGCCTAAAGTGCAGGGCCGCCTGCTGCCGCAGACTGAAGTCTCATATTCGCGTCCTGTCTGTCTAAAACGAACAAGGCAGTAAAGTCTTATTCTGCTGCGATTCTCCACCTGCTTTTTTGAGCCTCCTCCCTTTGATCTGCGCTTCCGAGCAGCTCTTTATGCATTGGTGTGGCTCGTCTCCGCTCCACGAGTTCGGCAAAGGCTTCTTCTGCGAGCTCCTGCCGGCTGTGCCGAATACCTTTGTGCGGCTTGTGATGAGGACGAAATCGCTTCATTTTTTATCTGGGATTCTCAGGCTGGGCCAGATTCAGAAAGTTTTAATTGTGTTAATTAGCTTCACAGATCTTCAGTAGGATTCTTTAGATTCTGATTTGAAGATACCTGGTAAGATCTCGGGCACAGTAATTAGTAATCAAAATTGAGACTCAGAATCAGGGATCTTATCCATGACTCCGAATCAGGGATCTTGGGACTCGTAATTGAAACCTGGGATCTTAGCTAGTATCTCTAACACTCGGATGTCTGCGGACTTAGGATCTGGTACTCTGAGTCGGATATCTGGGACTCAGAAGGGGGATTCTGGCTCTTCGAATCCGATATTTGGCGTAATTATCGGCTAGGGATTTTCATAGAAATCAGACTGACATAGTTGCTATGGAATTAAGTGTAGATTATGAACTCATAATCCGGGATCGACATTTGGAATCCCAAATAGTCTGTTATTACGAGCTTCGTATCCTTGATTTGTGTTATGCGCGCCTAATAAATGCCCACCCGCCTGTACTGCTCGGGATGAGTGGCCGAGCGGGTCCCATAACTAAGGATATGCATGTCGTTGTGGACTGAAGGGGGAATTGGGGAGGTGTGCAGTGAATTACGGCCAGGCCTCTGCTCAGCAATCAGTGGCTGCCTTACCAGGGCTGGTAAATAATAAATCTGTCTACCTCTGCTTTCAAAGCGATTCACTTTCTACTTGGCATCGCTGCCGTACTCAGCTTGAGTAGTGCTCATATAGCTCGTAGCTCATTTGTCTCTTGCCAGCTCGTGTGCCGAATCGCGCTGGAAGAGTGGAAGGCACCGGCGCACGCAGAAGGGCGCTGGGGAGTAGCGGGCCTGAGTGGCCTAGTCAGCTAGAGTGGGATGAGTCCCCAGTTTTTTTGTCGCCCGCTCTGATGAAGCCTCGGCTCTATGGGAAGGTGAGAGCCGGAGGCTGAGGAGGGAAGAGGATAGGAGAATATGAGGCGAAGATGCCAGGTCTACTAAGGTAGCGGGCAGGCGAGGGAGGATGGGAAGAGAGAAAGAAAATGGGACATCTGCCTGCTTCCTCCCTACTTGCTCTTCGTCTTCCTTTGGCTTCTGTTAAAGCGATGCGGGAGGGGCACGGATGATGAGGCTTAAGGAGGAGGCGGCGGATGAAGGAGCCGGGATGCTGGGCCCGGTTGGAGACGGCGCCCCGCGGCCTATCGGCTCCTCCAATCCTCTTTATTATTTTTTGGCGAGCCCCTGTGGCTGCTCCCGCTCTGCCCTCCCTTCCCGGCTGCCCGCCCCCCTCCTTCGGCAGCTACTACTTCTTCGGCTGCCTTGAAGAATTGGTGCGCAGCCATTCTTGAGTTCTTCCCGTTTCCTCCCGCCCTTCTCTGCTGCTCGCATCTCCCCCGTGGTCTCCTGCGACCTCCCTAACTACTTTGTATAAAAATAGATAGAGAGATAAGCATCGCCGGGCATTTCCCTGCGCCTCCAAAGAGTTGATCTGCTGATACCCGGAGCTGTGGCCGCTCTCCGAGCCTAACGCTGCAGTCAGTTTTCTATCGAGTGGCTCAACAGTGGAGCCCGATCAGAGATCGCAGCAGCCGCTGCCGCAGCGACGGAGTCTGGCTTCTCCCACTAGCCGACTTCGCGTTGGCATTGGCAGCGGCGGTGGCGTCGGAGGCCGCGGTGGCGGAGTCGGAGGCAGCAGCGGCGGCGGCGGCCTGTTGTCGGTGTCGGGACATGCCGCGCAGCTGCAGTTGCAGCAGCAGCGCCGTCTGTCGATCCCCGGCATCCGCATCACCCCCTGCGCCGCCGGCCGCGCCTCGGCCGAATTCTCGTCCGGCTTCCTGTCGCCTGGCAGCATTCTGGACCTGCGGCAGCGGCGGCGGGTGAGGCTGGGCATTGGCGAATGAAGCCGCTGTGTGCGGACTGCCAATATGACCGTTGTGGGTTACGGAATATAGTGGATTGCTAATCTAGTCAACATGGAGAAAGGATAAAATGTAATCGTTGAATTTCTAGTCAACAATATGCGTGAAAGCCTGCTCTGTTTGCTTTTTTCTGCTCTCTCCAAGCTCAAACTCCAGGTTCCCAATCACTTCTGATGCACTTTAGCAATTCCTGCATCAACACCGGCGAATGTAACTCCATGCAGTCATCTCAGTCAGAATGAAGCTGGAATCTCTGCCGGAGTCTCTCGGCTCCTGTGCCGTCGGCTACAACAGGGTGTTAATGCGCTGGGCTGTCGCATTACCGGCCTAATTAATTTGAACGAGCCGCTTTGGGAATCTGTGGGAGCGCTAGGGATTGAGTGCCGGATGAGCGGGTCCCACTGGAGCCTGTTGAGTCCCTATGGAATGAGGAAGCTAGCGAGGCCCAGCAGGGTTCTCGAGAGATGCCCAATTTTAGAGTAGCGGCTGGGAATGAAATTTCTCAGGCTCTAATCGGCTCCGACTGCTCAGTTAAGCAATCATTTTTGGCGATGAAATTAATGATGCGCGAAAGCGTTCTTCGTCTTTGGCCCTGTTCTGCTCAGCTGTGACTTCGTCTCAGTTGTCTGTCTGTCTCAGTTTGTTCCTCAGTCTGCTTTGAGTCGCTTATTATCGTTCTTTGAGTCGTCTTTCGGCTAAAACTGCTCGTCTCTAGCGTTCGAAAAATGCGTTCCGTTTTGCATCTGATCCCATGGTCGATCTGCTTGATGGTTAAAGCTGCTCCAAATCAATGCGACAGTCGACCTGCAGCCAGCGAAGAGGCACATGCGTACACAGGCACTCACAGTGTACAGCAGCCCTAATTTTCTACCTAAGCTAGCAATGAGCAACCCTGCCCCACCCCTATCCATCCCCGACTCTGAGTAGTGAAACAGTTTGACTTCTCGCCGACTTGTATGAGTTCGATTCTCCGCTCGCGTGCTCGGCCGCATTAAATTTGGGTTCGAGCGCAGAACTGGCCCGAGGCTGGTCGCAAGTTCACTATCTTGACAATGAGAATATTGGGGCCGCTGTATGCGATGTGTGCCCAGGCTCGGCATAACTGCATCCTCAGTCACAGCGGGTAAACTGTCTTAATTTTAATGCGCAGCCTATAAAACTCCGCAACTTAACTCGCTACAATATCCTATCTATCTATTCCGTCTATCGGTCTTATCGTAGCTACTTTTGATCCCCCAGGTCTCCCAAGCCCGTTTTCACCCAGACCGGAAGCGGGTTCGGCAATGGCATCGAAAATTTTTTGCCAGCATCCCATTTCGCTCGTCTATATTTCTCTCCGTTTTCTTCCTTTAAGCTTCCGGAATCCCACAGCCTTCAAATATAGTCTCTTCTTAGCCTGAATTTGTAGGGAATTTTATCCCCTCAAAACCGGCGCCTTCAGTTTCGGGTTGCTCCTGTGCGCATTTCCCGATAAGCAGCCGTGTGACATTGGCAGGCTGTGGCGGCCGGTAGAATGGTGCGCACTTGCGTTTCTGTGCCTCGCGGCTGTCGGAATTCCCCTGCACTTTTATCTCGGTTTGATGTGGAATCAAGCAGTCCGATTTCTCCAGGGACAGGGAGGGACATTGCTGCCCTGCTTGCCGCCTCAGCGCAGCCACTTCTATATGGCATTTGGAGCTGATTGCGACTTGATTTTTATTTGCCTACAGGCTGGCTCGGCTGGTAGTGTCTCTGTAATGCTGCTCCACCAGTCCGCTCTTCTATGCGTATCGGTTATCAGTCTCTCAGTCTCTCAGTCTCAATCAATTTGCTCTTGTATCTCTACTAGGCCGCCTTTTTATCCCAGTTATATTCTCAATCTCTTATATTTCAACGAATTTGTTGCTAAGTACTACTCTTCAATAGTGTCTCTGCAATCTCAATGAGCCTTCAGCCCAGTCTTGCAGGTATTCTACAATATCAGCCTGTCATTTCGCCTGTCCAAGCAGTCCGGCCTTGGGAGAAAATTTGACTAGAAAAAGGAAACTCTTGCAGCTTCAGCTGGGCCATTTTGGGTGATGAAAAAATTGAGCAGCATATTGACTGACATCGCCTCGGTCGGCGCAGAGAGAGGAGGGAGGCAGGGAGCTTTTATACGTGACTTTCCTGCGATTCGAACCCGCAATTCCGCCTGCAATTTTGCGCAGAGCCACGCGACTTCTGCCTGTCAGGAGCGGCACAATGAGGGAGGGGCGAGGCAGAAATTTCTGTTCGACACGACACGAGCTTTCAATTTTGTGTTGTCGAAATGCCTTTGTGTTTCTGCGTCCGCCCGAGGGAGGCCGGCTTAATTAATACCCTCTTTTTACCTGCCATGGCTAGTTTTTGTTTTCGCCGCCGCCCTCGCTTTGCGGCTGCTCGGTTGTGAGGCCTCAGAATCCTAATAATACTCTGTGACTTAGAGGAACGCCTTGAGCAGTATTCGAGAATCTTCCTGTTTGAAATCATTTCCTAGTAGAACGGCAGTTTTGTTTGTTTTGCTTGCTGTTAGGTTGAAAAGGTTGAATGGCGAAAATCATTAGGTAGTTTCAGTCGGGTAGAATACTCGAGGGTGGGATTCTTGTGAGTTGGATAGTTTTAGTTGGGTAGGATAAGTGAGATTTTTGTGAGTTGGGTAGGATAGGTGGGATTCTTGTGAGTTGGGTAGGATAGGTGGGATTCTTGTGAGTTGGGTAGGATAGGTGGGATTCTTGTGAGTTGGGTAGGATAGGTGGGATTTTTGTGAGTTGGGTAGCTTCAATTGGGTAGGATAGGTGGGAATTTTGTGAGTTGGGTAGCTTCAATTGGGTAGGATAGGTGGGAATTTTGTGAGTTGGGTAGCTTCAATTGGGTAGGATAGGTGGGATTTTTGTGAGTTGAGTAGTTTCCGTTGGGTAGGATAATTGGGATTCTTGTGAGTTGGGTAGGATAAGTGGGATTCTTGTGAGTTGGGTAGGATAAGTGGGATTCTTGTGAGTTGGGTTTTTTTTTTTAGAGGCAGGGGGGTTGTGTGCACCTTGGCGCAATTTAAGCGTCATTGGCACACAACCGGCGAGAGGCATTACTGCCCATTCCGCCGACTCCCCTGAGCAGGCATACAAGCGCGCGGATACGTTACGCAGGCACACACTCACACAGGAGTGTACAGCGGCCCTAACTTTATCAAATGTTAGGCATGTACACTTCACTGCGCCTTGGGGGGGGGGGGTTGGCTCTCAAGGCCGTTAATTGCACAAGCGAGCCAAGCCAAGATTCCAATCCAGCCCCAAATTAATGTGGCTGCACTTGGAATCGAGCCTGGGTCGCGGCACACCAGAGCAGCTGCGCTACCGCTGGGCTACGGCCCCCTTGTGAGTTGGGTAGGATAAGTGGGATTCTTGTGAGTTGGGTAGGATAAGTGGGATTCTTGTGAGTTGGGTAGGATAAGTGGGATTCTTGTGAGTTGGGTAGGATAAGTGGGATTCTTGTGAGTTGGGTAGGATAAGTGGGATTCTTGTGAGTTGGGTAGGATAAGTGGGATTCTTGTGAGTTGGGTAGGATAAGTGGGATTCTTGTGAGTTGGGTAGGATAAGTGGGATTCTTGTGAGTTGGGTAGGATAAGTGGGATTCTTGTGAGTTGGGTAGGATAAGTGGGATTCTTGTGAGTTGGGTAGGATAAGTGGGATTCTTGTGAGTTGGGTAGGATAAGTGGGATTCTTGTGAGTTGGGTAGGATAAGTGGGATTCTTGTGAGTTGGGTAGGATAAGTGGGATTCTTGTGAGTTGGGTAGGATAAGTGGGATTCTTGTGTGTTGGGTAGGATAAGTGGGATTCTTGTCAGTTTGGTAGGATAAGTGGGATTCTTGTGAGTTGGGTAGGATAAGTGGGATTCTTGTGAGTTGGGTAGGATAAGTGGGATTCTTGTGAGTTGGGTAGTTTCAGTTGGGTCAATTTCACGTTGATTATTTTGTCGAGTTTCAGACACCTGTTCGTATTTATTTAGCAGCTATATCTATTTTGGAGGTAGGAAGTTTTTAGCAACTATAGTCGGTACACGCGCACCTGTTTCAATATAGGCAAGCAAATCCTGCTTTGCAGCCACGCAGTTGCTCTGCAATTCTTGCCCAGCTTTCTGCTCTGAGTGCGGACAAACGGGTCATTGCGTGACCCCGCCTGCTTGAGCAGAGGCTGTGTTCCGGCATAGAGTTGTAGCAGCCTATGCCGGAACACAGCCTCTGCTCCTCTCAGAGCATGGGATTCTGTGCACCTGTGCTCGTCTCTTACACGTGAATCCCGTCTGTCCCAACTCCTAATTCGTACTCAACTTTTCGTCAACTACGAGCTAGATCAAATAGAGAAGGAAATGCAGTTGCTGCTGCAAGCACTTGGCCAGGTGAACTGTCAAAGTATTGACAAGTTGGGCATCGCATTCGCCTCAGATTTTCAAAGTTCAAATACCTATGCTAAATTTTGTACTAAAAATGTCCGAGCTGATTGCACGACCAGATTTCATTGGCGCGACTCATATTTGCGATTGTAGCAGTCGGCCTATAAAATTCCATAGTTGAAGCTGATAAACTTGTTAATGAAGGCTCGAGGATTTGAAGGCTCGAGGATTTGAAGGCTCTAGGATTTCATTCATCTGCCTTTCTAGTGGGCCCCTCGTGTTATGAATTTAAATGTATATTTTTATGGAAACTTTTTACTTCTCACTACTGCCAGTAGAGAACATGGCATAATGCAAGTATAAAAACGCTGGAAAACGGCTTGGCCTTTTTCACTACAGTCTGCTTCTGGCGGAACTTTTTTCTTTTTGCTTCGGTGACAACTGGCGAACTGAATCGGGTGTGCCCGGCGGCTGCATTGTTTTTGTGCGCTGAAGTTCCAGTCCGAAATTGCTTTTGTCCATTGTAGCAGCGGCGGCAGTAGTTTCTGATTGCCCTTCCCCGTTCATCCCTCTCCGCGGACCGGCGTTCTTCCTCCCGTGTCTCAATAATTAATCTTAGTCTTGCGTCCTCGCTGGCCCGGCAGTGATGACCGACCGAGCACTTCTTGGCCCAGTCCAGCTGGCTACGCACTTATCTAAGGTCTGTCTGCTTATGTCCGGAATTTATGCCTGGCCTATGTGCCTAGTACTACAGTGCCATGATTTTATGCCGCTGCAATGGGGCCGACTGAAATCGCTAATTTTATACTTTCGGCGCGCTATCGCAGCGCTGCTGGCCGGCCGCGCAATGTGAAATAAAAGGAAATGAAAAAGTGAACGCTGCGGATGTTGAACTGAGAGACGAGAGAGTCTCGGGTTGATGAAAAATTGCAGAATTTTATAATCTTCATCTGCCGAATCCCCAACTGCAATTAGCTTTGCTCCGCTGCCAGCAGATGCCTCGGTATGGAGACTGACCCCCCCCCCCGCCTTTTCCTGCCTCCCCTGGGGGCATAAATCAACAACACCCAATAAGCAGGAGAAAGCTACGCCTTGTGTTTTTCTGTTCGGGCCGATTTGACTAATAGTAAATTATCATTAGGCTGGTCATGTGGCCGAGAATTCTGTTTTTGTTGCCACGGCAAGCTCAAAATGTATCCAGCCGTGCCACTAGTTACGTCAAAATGAGAAGTCTAGTGCTCCTTGAAACGGGCAAAATGTACTCTTACCACCATCTGCAGAGGGCGTGACTTTGTGAAGTTCTTGGTGTTCGTGCTTCGGAGTTTTTCTCCCTAAGACTACTTGAAGATGCGCACTTTTCCTGTGAACGTTTACCTGGGCAAGACAGGTAGAACGTCACGCCATTCATCTGGAGCCACTGCGTGAACTATTTATATTTCGATCTCGGCTCTGCCTTTGTCGCTGGCGCCCAACCTCCGATCGGCAAATTGCACTTTGTGAATCATTCTGCCCATGGCGGAGAAAAGAAAGGAATAATGGATGAACTGGCTGTGCTCCCTTGATCTCGGTTCGGTGCAGTGCTGATGTACTTGATACTGCTGGCCGCTGAGGATGAAGACCCCAGACTCTTCTTGGCCTGGCCTGTCATCGCCAATCTGGGAGACTTCGGGCCGCAACTTACCGATTATTTAAAGGCACTGACGGGCGATACAGCCGATAGTGCAGCTGTACTTTTGTGCCATTCCTCTCCTGTTGACTTCGGTCTGTTTGCAAGTGTGTTCTTTCAGGATTGCGATTGGCTTGGGATTGACAAAGTGGAGCCGTCAGTGAATAATGGGCGTCAGTTGTTGGGCAATAAATTGCCAGCCCTTCTCATCAATTATCTGTTCTGCTCTGCAAGTTGCGGCCTCGGCCCGAAAATTGAAAACAGATCTCATGAACTAATGGCTTTTATTAGAATAGGGCAGAAAAAACCTTTTAAAATTTTCCTATTCTTTCACTCTTTTTAAAGCTCTTCCCGTCCTCTTAGCAGCCGCATCAATTGGCGCTGAGCGGAGGGTCGCAAAGCCTCCATTGGAGTTGCTGGCCCCGGTTTTTGGTTGCAGACCGTCAATTCGTTTGCGTGCCAGGCTGCTTGATGAGTCACATGGTTTGATAGCTGAGTTGATAGTTGTACTTTATTTTGTTAGGAAGTTTAGGCTTGGTAGCAATTTATTTCTGGGTAACCAATCTGGGTGGCTTAGGGAGGATAATGCAGTACCTAATTACTGAAACGTTGGAGTACTTTGAAATTCTGAAATGTTGAAAGGTTAACAGCTGATTTGGCAGGGTGATTTGAGTAATTCAAGCGGGATATTCGCGCACGTGTACTGGGAATCGATGCTTTATATTTAGCGAACACTATTTCTGTCACTAAGACGGGGAAGCCATTGCTAGCTGTTTGCTGAGGCGTGCTTTTTCATTGATTTATTTGCACAAACTAGTGCGTAAGATGAGCTCGGCCGCTTTGACTTGCACTGTTTCACGGCTCTTGAATTGAGTTACTTTATGGCTTCTCCCTTGAACTGCATCGGAATTTCACACGCCCGCAAGCGCGTCGTCGTGTCAGACAGCCCTGGCCGTTACGTGCCTCAAGCACTTTCGTCTGGAAGTCGCTCCTTTCTGGATCCGTTCACTGTGGCCCTCCGAGCACCCCGTGAGCAGTGTACTTCTCTGACACACCCACATACGTCCGCCGCTTCTCTAGTTCCCATCTCTTCTCTATTCCTTTTCAAATTTCTCCCTCTAGCCACCCGCGCCTCTCTGATCCCGAGATCCCCAGTGCTCCCCTTCTCCCTCTCTCATCCCTGTGGACAGCGGGATCGATTGTGCGCTCTCTGAGCGGCCGGAGTGGGTTTCGGGAATTGAGAGCGGCCTGGCTGCGTGGCTGGGCTGGAATTGGACTTCTCAGCGCCCGCGTGTGTATTTGCTCCCGGCTAGTCCCTCCGTGAGGACGGGGGGAGCGCAGTGGCGGAGCTTGATGAGCTCTTGGCTCAGTCTAGCCAAAGACCCTTGGCTGACTCATGCGCGTCATTCGCGACCTTTGTAGCCGATCTGGCAATGCTATGAGTATGCATCTCTGCAGGCTTTAAGGCTCTGCTTGCCTTATTGATTGACCACGGTACTGATCAGATTTTTAATCAGGCGAGTTGAGCTCTCTGCTACTCCAGCTTCATCCAACCTGAACTGCTCTTTTTAATCCACAACCTCGAGCAGCCTACTTTGCTGCTCGAGCTCTTGAGCGCCCCCTGACTTCCGTTTCTCCCGCCTCTGCGCCTTGTATGTGAGCTCAGCTTAGCTAGCGGCTGTGCGCGAGCTTTTTGTCGTCTCTAAACGGCGAGAGAACCGAGACAAAAAACTGTTGCCTCCATCGCTGCAGGTTGTTTCTCCTCTACTGCTGCTGCAGCCTGAAGGGGCTTAGCGTGCACGCCGCGGCCCAATGATAGTCGCCCAGGCCGCACAGCCCGGGGGGAGACGGGGCTGGGCGCTGGGATAAAATTGTCCTTCCTGCGCCTTCTCTCCCGGCCGGGTTTTGCCTCTCCGCATCCGCAGTGCCGCCCCACCCGCACCGGCCTTCCCGTCTGGCCGAGCAAATCCCCGGCAAAGCAGCACCAAGGAGCAGGGCGAAAATCTCACAGCCCAGCCCGCTCCTCCCATTCCGGCTGCCTGTTCGTGTCTTCTCCCCTGCTCCCATCTGCTGCGAGCTCATCTTCACAGTCAGTTGTCTGCTCCACCGCTTTCTGGCTCGGAGTTCGCGTGACAGTCGAGGCTCCACTGGGAGGCTGTTTGTCAGAGGGAGTCGCTCGGTCTCGCACGAACGCAAACACTGGGACAGGCCGACTGGCATAGCTGCTCAAATTCGACTCACATCGTCTGTCTGCGCCGAGAATGCCTCATGCCTAGAGCTCGGCAAACTGCTCTGCTGACAGTTTTCAAATTAAGAAAGGCTCCTGAGCGAAGCTTTGAGCAGCCATGCTCAGACCGAGTGCTCAGTCGTGCCCGACGAATCGCCAGCATCACCGAGTTCGGTCCATCACCAGTGGCTGCCTGACCAGCTCATCCTCGTCATCCTTTTCTGAGGCGCATTCTCCGTCTCCCCTGGTAACCGGCGCCTCGATGCCGGCCCGATTGCGTCATCGGCGAGCGATAGCCACCGCTGCTGCTGCCGCCGCTGGCAGCCACTCGGGCTCCGGCAGCTCAATTTCGCACGTCATTCTGCGGCGAAAGCCGCTGCTGAAAATGCCGCGGCCAAGGAGCTGCACTCTGGTATGAATGAGCCTCCAGTTGCCGTACTGTAGCCTCGAGTTAGGGTCTGTAATGGGCTGCACTTTTATGCAATCTTTGCGACTCTTACAGTGCGTGACCCGTCTCTGTATGACTTGTGGCCTCTAAAAATATTTACTGTGTGGATCTTTGACTTTAACATCTGGCAGCTGATGTGAATTTGACTCGGCAAGCCTCTGTGACTCAAACTGAGAAAATCGACAGTCTCAACGTGACTCTGACAGCCTCCATGCGAATTTTACAGTATTTTTTACCCTGACAGCCTGTCCGGCTCTGCCTGTCTCTGTTTGACTCTGCCAGTCTCTGCGTGACTGCAGCCTCTGTGTTACTGCCAGCCTCTGTGTGACTGCCAGCCTCTGTGTGACTCTGCCAGCCTCTGTGTGACTGCCAGCCTCTGCGTGACTGCCAGCCTCTGTGTGACTCTGCCAGCCTCTGCGTGACTGCCAGCCTCTGCGTGACTGCCAGCCTCTGCGTGACTGCCAGCCTCTGTGTGACTCTGCCAGCCTCTGTGTGACTGCCAGCTTCTGTGTGACTCTGCCAGCCTCTGTGTGACTGCCAGCCTCTGTGTGACTCTGCCAGTCTCTGCGTGACTGCCAGCCTCTGTGTGACTGCCAGCCTCTGCGTGACTGCCAGCCTCTGCGTGACTGCCAGCCTCTGTGTGACTGCCAGCCTCTGTGTGACTCTGCCACCCTCTGTGTGACCTCCAGCCTCTGCGTGACTGCCAGCCTCTGTGTGACTCTGCCAGCCTCTGTGTGACTGCCAGCCTCTGCGTGACTGCCAGCCTCTGCGTGACTGCCACCCTCTGTGTGACTGCCAGCCTCTGCGTGACTGCCAGCCTCTGCGTGACTGCCAGCCTCTGCGTGACTGCCAGCCTCTGCGTGACTGCCAGCCTCTGCGTGACTGCCAGCCTCTGCGTGACTGCCAGCCTCTGTGTGACTCTGCCACCCTCTGTGTGACTGCCAGCCTCTGCGTGACTGCCACCCTCTGTGTGACTGCCAGCCTCTGTGTGACTCTGCCAGCCTCTGTGTGACTCTGCCACCCTCTGCGTGACTGCCAGCCTCTGCGTGACTGCCAGCCTCTGTGTGACTCTGCCAGCCTCTGTGCGACTGCCAGCCTCTGTGTGACTGCCAGCCACTGTGTGACTGCCAGCCTCTGTGTGACTGCCAGCCACTGTGTGACTGCCAGCCTCTGTGTGACTGCCAGCCTCTGCGTGACTGCCAGCCACTGTGTGACTGCCAGCCTCTGTGTGACTGCCAGCCACTGTGTGACTGCCAGCCTCTGTGTGACTGCCAGCCTCTGCGTGACTGCCAGCCACTGTGTGACTGCCAGCCTCTGTGTGACTCTGCCACCCTCTGTGTGACCTCCAGCCTCTGAATGACTGCCATCCGTGTGACTCTGCCAGCGGGTGTGACTGTCAGCCTCTGTTACTCTTGACTGTCATCTAATCGTCTTTGCATTTCTCACAACTCTTGTCGCCCTGCGCACAGCAGCTCTGTTTCAATCTACAGCTGGCTCTACTTCGGCAGCCGCTCCATATCCCTGACAGGGCTGGTAATTAAAATCCCTCAGAACTGAATAATTGCCGCCATTTTGAAACTCCAGCCCGCTTTGCTTGTATCTACGAGTAAAAAGAGCAGAGGCTGAGCGCTTTCGGAATGAATGCTTCTGTACAAATTTGGAGCGGCAATTTTGTCAGCAATTTCTCTGTTGAAAATTCAATAGCAAATTTGAAGCTGCCGAGTTGTGCTTTCATTTCTGCTGCTGCGCCGGCAGACAGAAAGCCAGGAAATTAGACGTCGGCAGATAAAAAGTCATCAAAGAATTGGGGGGGGGGCGGTGAGCTCTCCACAGCCCCGATTCCACATCCCCTTATTTCTCAACTGACGTCTGGCGCTTCTGACCAGCTCTCAATTTGCATAAATTCTCCTTCCCATCTCTGCCTCAACTGTGCTCATTGAGTTGCGCTGTCTGCAGCTCTGCCCCTCCGTCTGCTCCCCCCCCCCTGGCCAGCCAGTTTGCAGCGGTTAGGAATTTTAAAGTTTCTCGACAGTTTTCTCCTTTTTAGTTAATCTTGGGGCAAAAGCAACACGGCTTATTGCCTGGATTCGCACAGGAGTTCTTTCAGCGCACTTCAGTTCAGCGGGGAGCGAGGCGGCACGGGACGGGCTGGCTGCAACAATAAACTGCTGTGCACTTTTCTCTACTCTGCCACTCTGTGGCTCCCCCTCTTGGCTCGCCCTGCCACCCCTTCTTACTCTGAGCCACGGACTCAGAGCTGCCCCGACCTCACTGTGGAATACCAGAGAGTGGACTGACACTCAGTGTAGAGAGGGCGGAAGTACAGCAAGGAGAGAGAGAGAGAGAGGCGGAGAAAGTCCCGTGCTCAGCTGAGTACTATGGTAGCTGCAGCTACAGCCGCCTGTCTGCAAGGCTTTGGCTTCTGAATTTCTGCAATAAAAGCGTGAGCAGAACAATCGAAAGCTTTGCCGACTCTCCGAGGCGGATTAGTGATAGAAGCTTGAGGAGGCCGGCTGCGGGTGTGCAGTGAGAAAGGAGTTGAGAAGTGCTCAGGCCGAGCTGGCGGCATGACTGATGGACAGCCCCATCGCTGAGGACGATGACTATGTCTTTGCCAGCAGCCGCTCCTCTCCCGGCGGGCTGCTCAGCCTGCGACTGGCTCAGCAACAGGCCGCTCAGCAGCCAGCGCCTCCGCTGTCCCCGCAGTTTCTTTTGCTGACGCGGCCGAACTCCCTGCTGTACAGGCGGCGACGGCATCCGGTAATTTTGATGGCAACGCCTGAAACTGCGGCAGATCAGCTGATCCTGGCTTGGCTGCATTGCCGGTGATCTGGCTTCCTTTGGTGTCTGTCTGTCTGTCTTATTGTCTGTCTGTGTCTTTCTGTCTGTCTATCTGTCTGTCTGTCTGTCTGTCTGTCTGTCCGTCTGTCTGTCTGTCTGTCTGTCTGTCTGTCTGTCTGTCTGTCTGTCTGTCTGTCTGTCTGTCTGTCTGTCTTTCTGTCTGTCTTTCTGTCTGTCTGTCTGTCTGTCTGTCTGTCTGTCTGTCTGTCTGTCTATCTATCTGTCTGTCTGTCTGTCTGTCTGTCTGTCTGTCTGTCTTCCCATCCATCTCCGCCCGCCATCCGTCACCCATCTTACTTGCACCAGTGCACCCACATGCGGGCTGTGCACCGCCTGACCCGCAATGTCCGCCACCCACCCCAATGCGATTCGATTCCATAAACTGCCACGTTTCCCATCAAATTCCTGTTCGGCCCGCTCCCCTCTCTGACCCCTGGCCCCGCCGGCTCTCAAACTTCTACTTCTTTCAGCTATTGAAAATCTTTTTGGCTCATTGCAGCCTCGGCATGGCTCCGGGGTGGCGGTTGGGGCTGAATGAATGAACTGGATGGGGCCGGCAGGCTGCGGCGGCACCTGCTGCCGAAATGCGGGCGCAGAGGCTGAGGCAGTGAGGGGAGAACTGAACGCAGTATGCTTTGAATTCCAAGGAATGTAAAGCTTTGCTTGCCCGCTTTCTGGTGTCTGTCTGCCCGCCTGCCCCTCCTCTCTAGTTCTTCTTGACCTTGCGGAGGCGCTGCATAGATGCAGACTACGACGCATTCGTTCGGTTGCTGGGGCTTAAGGAGGCCCGAATGAACTCGCACCCTCCCCCTTTTTGTTCGCCCGTCTCGATCTGGCGTTGTTAAAATTTTGCAGTCTATTAAATTCCGCATCTGCGACTGTTTGGGAGGAATGCCTGTGTAATTTTCTCTTGTCTGCCAGCCAATCTTTGCGACTCTGATCTGTGCTGGAAACGGTGCACTGCGGCGTTTAAGCGCTTGTTTGTGTGCCGTCTGAGCGTTCTGTGCTTAGGCTAGGGTCATCTGACACTACCTATAAAACTAGAGTGTAGAGCTGTGGGGAGGTCATCTGACACTACCTGTAGAACTAGAGTGCAGAGCTGTGGGGAGGTCATCTGACACTACCTGTAGAACTAGAGTGCAGAGCTGTGGGGAGGTCATCTGACACTACCTGTAGAACTAGAGTGCAGAGCTGTGGGGAGGTCATCTGACACTACCTGTAGAACTAGAGTGCAGAGCTGTGGGGGGTCATCTGACACTACCTGTAGAACTAGAGTGCAGAGCTGTGGGGAGGTCATCTGACACTACCTGTAGAACTAGAGTGCAGAGCTGTGGGGAGGTCATCTGACACTACCTGTAGAACTAGAGTGCAGAGCTGTGGGGAGGTCATCTGACACTACCTGTAGAACTAGAGTGCAGAGCTGTGGGGAGGTCATCTGACACTACCTGTAGAACTAGAGTGCAGAGCTGTGGGGAGGTCATCTGACACTACCTGTAGAACTAGAGTGCAGAGCTGTGGGGAGGTCATCTGACACTACCTGTAGAACTAGAGTGCAGAGCTGTGGGGAGGTCATCTGACACTACCTGTAGAACTAGAGTGCAGAGCTGTGGGGAGGTCATCTGACACTTCCTGTAGAACTAGAGTGTAGAGCTGTAGGGTTGTAGGGAGGTCATGTGACCCTAGAGCTAGAGTTTAGAGCTTTAGGGCGATCATCTGACCCTAAAAATAGAGGAAGAGCTTTAGAGAGCTCATCTGACCCAAAAACTAAAGTGCAGAGCTTTAGAGAGGTCATGTGACCCTAGGACTAGAATGTAGATCTGTGGGCGGTCATGTGACCCCACTGACACAATCATTGGTAAATGTTACGTACTTTAAAATGTTTCAATGTACCTATTTTGTGCTTACATGGTAAAAGCATTCGAGTATTTGGATTGAGCAGCTCATTTCACCTGCTAATTATCGCAATCAAACGAATATTAAAAAAACACAAGGAGGAGCCGCTCAGCCGCAACGGCTCGCCAACCAGCAGCGGCCACGCCAGGCCGCGCGCCCTCGGCCTGTTCCGCAGGCGGGTCTCGGACCCGGTGCCCGCGGCCGCCTGTGGCTGCCGTCTGCATGATTTCTGGGCAGCGGTAAATCCCCCACTGTGCCTCCAACAAAGCCGGACTTCATTTATGCGGCAGATTTTATTATCCTTCCACTCCAAGTCAAGAATACCTTTCTGGTTGTGGGATTTTAAAAACACAAAATCAATTTTTATTTTTCCACCGCGTCCATTTTTAACTCTCGACTCGGTTTTCGCGTTACAAATTTTATCCGATAACATTATTTTTTAAACCGCATGCGCAAATCAGTCTACTCACATGTGGCTGATCAGTAGATATATACGAATATTAAGTTTATAATTGTTCTATGTTGCCAAATTTTGCATGCGCAGTCGGACAACGGCAGCGCCGGCTCGCCTCTGTTCACCTCGGTGGCGCGCAAGTCCATCGACGATTATCCTAACGGCCGCGGCCTGCGGCTGATGCACCGCACCATGTCACTGTCCATCGAGGGCCGCGCCACCCAGCGCACCCAGAGCATGTCCGAGTCACCTTCAGCCACTTCTAATCCGGGCATTCTGGCCGGATACGATGTGCACGTGCAGCGTGAGTGCCCCATGAGACAATTTTGGGGCGGATCTCTGGGATTTTTGGGATATGATCTCATCTCATTAGAGATTTAGGGAATCTCACCTCATCTCATCGGAGAGTTTCGGAATATGATCTTATCTCATCGCAGATTTTGGGGATCTGATCTTATCTCATCGGAGATTTTTAGGAACCTGTCTAATGTCACTCAGAGTTTTTGAATTACTCGTATTTGTACTTTTTGAATCTGTTAATTACCTATTTGAGAACCCATCTTTACTCCATCAATCCCAACTCCGCTCCATCCAGACTCCTCTACCAGCAATTTGGTTCGCATGCGACAGAGCGCCAAAGGCCAGTCGGCCCCCAATCTGTCCAGCTCTTTGGTGAGTCATCGCTGCTTGTGTGACCCTCACAAAACCTTCAAAGCTCCGTTGGAGATTCACCATTAGTGACATGCATGGGAGATTCACCATTAGTGACATGCAGGGGAGATTCACCATTAGTGACACGCAGGGGAGATTCACCATTAGTGACATGCAGGGGAGATTCACCATTAGTGACATGCATGGGAGATTCACCATTAGTGACATGCATGGGAGATTCACCATTAGTGACATGCAGGGGAGATTCACCATTAGTGACACGCAGGGGAGATTCACCATTAGTGACACGCAGGGGAGATTCACAATTAGTGACATGCAGGGGAGATTCACCATTAGTGACATGCAGGGGAAATTCACCATTAGTGACATGCAGGGGAGATTCACCATTAGTGACATGCAGGGGAGATTCACCATTAGTGACATGCAGGGGAGATTCACCATTAGTGACATGCAGGGGAGATTCACCATTAGTGACACGCAGGGGAGATTCACCATTAGTGACACGCAGGGGAGATTCACCATTAGTGACATGCAGGGGAGATTCACCATTAGTGACACGCAGGGGAGATTCACCATTAGTGACACGCAGGGGAGATTCACCATTAGTGACACGCAGGGGAGATTCACAATTAGTGACATGCAGGGGAGATTCACCATTAGTGACATGCAGGGGAAATTCA
>NIVC01002284.1:212500-239909 GCA_002269645.1 Macrostomum lignano
CTGTCTGTCCGTCCGTGTCCTAGGGGCTGGTCTGTCTGTCTGTCCGTGTCCTAGGGGCTGGTCTGTCTGTCTGTCCGTGTCCTAGGGGCTGGTCTGTCTGTCTGTCTGTCCGTGTCCTAGGGGCTGGTCTGTCTGTCTGTCCGTGTCCTAGGGGCTGGTCTGTCTGTCCGTCCGTGTCCTAGGGGCTGGTCTGTCTGTCCGTCCGTGTCCTAGGGGCTGGTCTGTCTGTCTGTCCGTCCGTGTCCTAGGGGCTGGTCTGTCTGTCCGTCCGTGTCCTAGGGGCTGGTCTGTCTGTCCGTCCGTGTCCTAGGGGCTGGTCTGTCTGTCTGTCCGTCCGTGTCCTAGGGGCTGGTCTATCTGTCTGTCCGTGTCCTAGGGGCTGGTCTGTCTGTCCGTCCGTGTCCTAGGGGCTGGTCTGTCTGTCTGTCCGTGTCCTAGGGGCTGGTCTGTCTGTCTGTCCGTCCGTGTCCTAGGGGCTGGTCTGTCTGTCTGTCCGTCCGTGTCCTAGGGGCTGGTCTGTCTGTCCGTCCGTGTCCTAGGGGCTGGTCTGTCTGTCCGTGTCCTAGGGGCTGGTCTGTCTGTCTGTCCGTCCGTGTCCTAGGGGCTGGTCTGTCTGTCTGTCCGTGTCCTAGGGGCTGGTCTGTCTGTCTGTCCGTGTCCTAGGGGCTGGTCTATCTGTCTGTCCATGTCCTAGGGGCTGGTCTGTCTGTCTGTCCGTGTCCTAGGGGCTGGTCTATCTGTCTGTCCGTGTCCTAGGGGCTGGTCTGTCTGTCTGTCCGTGTCCTAGGGGCTGGTCTGTCTGTCTGTCTGTCCGTGTCCTAGGGATTGGTCTGTCTGTCCCGGTGTCTGCTGTTTGCTATTGCGGCGGTCTGTGCCTCAGTCCTTTGAACTGCGACCCTCTCTGTTCTCAGAGCACAAAGTCTATCAAACCATCTCACTGTGCATTTTTCGATACATTTCGGTGCCACAGCCGTATGTCGTTCGGAACCCCACTCTGACGGAAGGATGAGCTGGGCGCTACCCAGGGGAACGCGCTCGAATCATCGAGTGCCCTAATTGTCAGGCCGGCCCCCAGATCTACTCCGCCAGCTTCCCATGTGGATTCGGAACCTTGGCATTTTAGCAGAAACTGGCACCCTGAAGCTGCTGGGAGAAAAAGATTTCCAGCAGGACTGGAGTGTTGTTGGGCGCGACTGAAATTGCCGCAAGAATGTCGCGCTGTCCCAAAAGCCGCTCGCTGGCTTGCTGGGCAGCCGCCAGGTCGGGGGGGGGGGTTGTCAGAGCTGAAAATCCCCGTTTTTTCCCCAAAAGTCTGTCCGAAGGTTTTTCGACTGATTTTTAATTGACAGGCGCGATGCCTTCGCTCCCCCCCCCCCCGGGTGGAACTTTAGGCTGTGCCCTTCGGCCTCGCTTCTGCTGCTGCTGTCCTGTCTGTCTGTCTGTCTGTCTGTCTGTCTGTGTGTCTGTCTGTCTGTCTGTCTGTCTGTCTGTGTCTGTCTGTCTGTCTGTCTGTCTGTCTTAGTGTCTGTCTCACTGTCTGTCTGTCTGTCTGTCTCTCTGTCTGTCTCACTGTCTGTCTGTCTGTCTGTCTGTCTTAGTGTCTGTCTCACTGTCTGTCTGTCTGTCTGTCTCACTGTCTGTCTGTCTGTCTGTCTGTCTGTCTTAGTGTCTGTCTGTCTTAGTGTCTGTCTGCCTGTCTGTCTCACTGTCTGTCTGTCTGTCTGTCTGTGTGTCTGTTTGTCTTTCTGTCTGTCTGTCTGTCTGTCTGTCTGTCTGTCTGTCTGTCTGTCTGTCTGTCTGTCTGTCTGTCTGTCTGTCTGTCTGTCTGTCTGTCTTAGTGTGTGTCTGTCCGTCTGTGTCTGTCTGTGTGTCTGTCTGTCTGTCCATCAGTCCCAGTTTCAGTCAAATCAATGATGAAGAAGTTTTCATCAGTTCACTGAAACCCTAAATTCCGCTTGTCTGCTGAGCACACAGAGGGGGGCAGTCCTCATACCATCGATGAGCAGGCAGAAGCTGGGCCAGTCGATCGGCCAGTTTTAATTCTGCAGTCCGGGGTCGGTTCGGCTGGGGTCTCCGACTTGGACAGCCGGCTTGACAGCAAATCGAATTCGCGCCCTCCAGCTTCTCCTCCAGCTTCCCCTCATCTGGCCTTGGGCGATTTTTCCACTGTGGAGTTGCAGCACTTTTGATACTGCTGCTGCAATTTGCAGTTTTTCTTATTGCTGCGCTGCCTCATCTGCATCCGCCTGGCTCTGATGTCCCCTCGGGCTGCTCTGCTCTCCCTGATCCCTTGGGGCTGAGCAGGCCGCCTTCAAACCCGCCCGTTGCATCTTTTCTCTTGGTGTCCTCGTTTCCGAGGCCCTGGTGTTTCGAGATTAACAAGGAATGGGATTTTTAGGATTCTATAGTTTTATGATTGTCTAGTTTTGGGATTATCTTATTTTGAAATCATCTTATTTTGATATTATCTATTTTTGGAATTCTCTTGTTTTGGGATTATCATATTATTTTAAAATTGTCTTATTTTGAGATTATCTAGTTTTGAGATTATCTAGTTTTGAGATTAGCTAGTTTTGCTATTATCTTATTTTGGGATTATCTAGTTCTGGGAGTATCTAGTTTTTTAGATTATATAACTTTGGGATTATCTAGTTCTGGGATTAGCTAGTTTTTAGGATTATCTAGTTTTTAGGATTATCTAGTTTTAGGATTATCTAGTTCTGAGATTATCTAGTTTTTAGGATTATCTAGTTTTAGGATTATCTAGTTCTGAGATTATCTAGTTTTTAGGATTATCTAGTTTTAGGATTATCTAGTTCTGAGATTATCTAGTTTTTAGGATTATCTAGTTCTGAGATTATCTAGTTTTTAGGATTATCTAGTTTTAGGGTTATCTAGTTCTGGGATTATCTATTGTTTAGGATTATCTAGTTCTGAGATTATATAGTTTTTAGGATAATCTAGTTTTAGGGTTATCTAGTTCTGGGATTATCTATTGTTTAGGATTATCTAGTTCTGAGATTATATAGTTTTTAGGATAATCTAGTTTTAGGGTTATCTAGTTCTGGGATTATCTATTGTTTAGGATTATCTAGTTCTGACATTATCTAGTTTTTAGGATTATCTAGTTTTTAGGATTATCCAGTTTTTAGGATTATCTAGTTCTAGGATTATCTATTGCTTAGGATTATCTAGTTTTGGGAGTATCTAGTTTTGCGATTATATAGTTTTGGGATTGTCTATTAGATTGGAAGCATAAAGTTTCAGAACAGCCAATTTTGTCTGATATTAATATAAATTTATGATTATCAAAGTTTGAGCCTAGCGAATCGCAATGGTTCATGCCTGTCCTGAGTCGGATCATGTGATTGCCAAATATATTCCAGCAATATGAGACTCCCGCATTTCTGTTGAGATGCCCGCCGATTGATGTTTCCGCAGCCCGAGCTCAGCTGCCGCGGCGCTGCCCCCGGGGCGGGCGGAGGTCCTTAATTAAAAATCCAATTAGAAGCTACATCGGGAGTGGTGCGCAGAGTCGGAGAAACGGGAGCTGCCCCAGTCACTCCATTTTATTCCCTGCGACTTTTTCCCAGGATTTCCCACGCATCGCCGAGGCTGGAAGGATTTGAAAAATTTCTTTATCCTCGTTCCCCTCTATTTAGTGGGAATATAATCCTATCCTGCCTGCGGAGCGGGGATTTATTCCCACTCGAATGGTCGCATTTTTATCCCCTCGAATTTCCAAATATCCTCACGCGACCTGCGTCCCTTCCTTCCGCATCGGTTGTCGGGTCGCCTGCAGCTTTTGGGAAGAATATCCCATCCGCGCTTTGTACTTCATGTTGGCTAATCTCGGGCTGCTGAATCTGCGACGGAGACTGGCTGTTCTGACTCCTTGGGATCGTTGCAACCCTCATTCTCACCGTGCCTCCGATTCCTTATCTATCTTTTAATCCCTCTCTGAACTCTTTCACCTCTCTCTGCTCCTTCTGCCCCCTCTGATCCCTCTGTCTCCCCTCTGATCCCTCTGTCTCCCCTCTGATCCCTCTGTCTCCCCCTCTGATCCCTCTGTCTCCCCTCTGATCCCTCTGTCTCCCCTCTGATCCCTCTGTCTCCCCTCTGATCCCTCTGTCTCCCCCTCTGATCCCTCTGTCTCCCCTCTGATCCCTCTGTCTCCCCCTCTGATCCCTCTGTCTCCCCTCTGATCCCTCTGTCTCCCCCTCTGATCCCTCTGTCTCCTCCTCTGCTCCCTCTGTCTCCTCCTCTGATCCCTCTGTCTCCCCCTCTGATCCCTCTGTCTCCCCCTCTGATCCCTCTGTCTCCCCTCTGATCCCTCTGTCTCCCCCTCTGATCCCTCTGTCTCCTCCTCTGCTCCCTCTGTCTCCCCTCTGATCCCTCTATCTCCCTTTCTGATCCCTCTGTCTCCCTTTCTGATCCCTCTGTCTCCTTCTCTGATCCCTCTGTCTCCCTTTCTGATCCCTCTGTCTCCCCCTCTGCTCCCTCTGTCCCCCCCTCTGCTCCCTCTGTCTCCCCCTCTGCTCCCTCTGTCTCCCCCTCTGCTCCCTCTGTCTCCCCCTCTGCTCCCTCTGTCTCCCCCTCTGATCCCTCTGTCTCCCCCTCTGATCCCTCTATCTCCCTTTCTGATCCCTCTGTCTCCCTTTCTGATCCCTCTGTCTCCTTCTCTGATCCCTCTGTCTCCCTTTCTGATCCCTCTGTCTCCCCCTCTGATCCCTCTGTCTCCCTTTCTGATCCCTCTGTCTCCCCCTCTGATCCCTCTGTCTCCCTTTCCGATCCCTCTGTCTCCCTTTCTGATCCCTCTGTCTCCTTCTCTGATCCTTCTATGTGGTTTCTTTTTTCAGTCTATGTAGTCCATATTATTCTTTGTCCCATAGGCTTCACTCTCCTCTCCCCCGCCCCCTCATCTGTGGGACCGTCATTGAGCAGCTCTCCTGCCGCTGCCGCCAACCCAATTGAAAATCGGCACTCTGCGGCAAACACTCCGAGCCCCCTCGGTCCCAACTCTGCCGGATTTGGTTCAAGCCGCTCCAATTCCCCAGTTTGTCACGTAGCTTCCCGTTGTGGCCTTTTTTGTCTTTGGAAAACGCATAGCAACTCGCATGCCTGCGTTCTGCATATCTGCGTGTGCGTTCATTCGGGGCATCCCGGAGATCCGGCAGTGGCTGATCCGGGACAGATGGAAAGTAGGCGTGCCGCTCTTGCCAATCTGGCCAACTCTAATGAAGCCGGCCGCTTCTTGAACCTGGCCAGAATTTATGCCTGTGCTGTGGCTGGGGGCACCCGGCACGGGGACACCCAGTTCTGCCTGTTCTCCTGCCTCAGCGCTGAAAGGAATGCGAGCCAGGCCTCGCCCACGCGGCTTTTGCTGAGGAGCGACCGCGCTTGTTTCTTGCTGTTTCTCTTGCCTTCTCCTTATTTTTGCTCCAGTCTTCCTGGCAGAAAACAGCCAATTTCTGCTTCCGGGGGTTCGTTAGCGGCGGCACAGGTGGCGGCGCGCCCAGGTGAGGGGATTGACGGCCGTTGGGACGGGGAAACTTGATTCGAAGCAGCTTGGAAGTCCTATTTAGGCAGCTGGAGGAAACATCTCCCCTTGCACTGCAGCCTGCGGCCATTAATCAGCCTGGCACTATTGAGTGTATTGCTATAAAGGCTCAGCAGTGCGTCTGCGTTCCTCTGTCTGGCTGTCTCTGCTTTTGCTATTGCCCCAAAAACTTCCCCTTATTCTCTGGCGCCGCGTTTTGCACTTCTGGCAGCGGCAGCTGCGCCCGCCGACAACTCTAAACAGCAATTTCTTATTCGTCTCATTTCCCTGCCCAGCTCCAACTGGACTCGGCTCCCGTCCCAGTGCCGCACTGATCGATGGATCGATGCCAGCTGCCCTGTCTGCTTCTGGCCGGCCGGGCCTCCCTCCCGGGCCTCCGAGAGAACGCTGGACTGCATTCGAATGTGAACTGCTGGGCCCGCAGAGATAGAGCTGGGGGTCTGGGATGCTCCCCTCCCCTCCTCCCCTCCCCAGAATGATGCGATGGGATTCGCTGTTCCGCTTCTACTGCGTCTCAAATTGTAGCGGGTTTCTTAGAAAGTGGATTGAGCATTCCGCTTGTCTGGCAGCGCTAATCTCTCAAGTTCTAAATACCGGCAGGTTGCGTGGAGATTAAGTCCGGCCAGGGTTTATGGCGGCTTGGAATTTACATGAAGGCTTTAAGACTTTACCTTAAGTTTGTGAAGCTTCGAGCTTGTGAAGCTTCGAGTTTGTGAAGCTTCGAGTTTGTGAAGCTTCGAGCTTGTGAAGCTTCGAGCTTGTGAAGCTTCGAGCTTGTGAAGCTTCGAGCTTGTGAAGCTTCGAGCTTGTGATGCTTCGAGTTTGTGAAGCTTCGAGCTTGTGAAGCTTCGAGCTTGTGAAGCTTCGAGTTTGTGAAGCTTCGAGCTTGTGAAGCTTCGAGCTTGTGAAGCTTCGAGCTTGTGAAGAAGCTTCGAGCTTGTGAAGTTTCTAGCTTGTGAAGCTTCGAGTTTGTAAAGTTCACCGGCTTTCATGATGTGAAATTTCGAGATAGCGAAAGTGGAGTTGAATTTAATAACAATTCAAACTTTTAGTCTGAGTTTGAATGCCGAGTTAACTCTGAAAATGGCACCTTGAGTTTTTACTCGAGCTCAGCTAAGCCAGGCGACTCTCGAATCTCGCAGACAGGTCGAGCAGCCATGCAATTTGCAACTCAATTCAGGCCAAGCTGCACCTCCTTGAGCCGGGCTGCCGGGCCTGGCAATTCTGGCGGGACTTTTACTCTCGCATTTTATTTTCCTACTCTCAGCCGCCCAGCTCTCCTCTCCCTTCATCTCTCCGGGAGTTCTCCGGTGGGCAATTCTGGGGATTAATTTTCGTCACATTGGGATCGGATTTGAGTGCCGGACCCCCCCCCCTGCTAATCAAATGCGCAATTCGATAGGGGGGCTCGAAGTGCCGGCTCGCGACTGTCATTGGGACCTCCCTGGGGATGTGGGGGATGAAGGAACTCGGCCCTCCGCAGGCGGGGGCTGTTCGCTCGAATTCTGCCGCGGTTTGACAAATTGTTTACTCGGCATTGAACTTCTTGGCTTCTTCTAATAGCAGCTGAGCAGCTCGAGCCTCTTTTTCTGCTGACTGCCGTCTCTGAGCCGCATTTTGTCTGGCGCTCGCTCCCATATGCCTCCGATTATTTTGCTTGTAAAATATCACACGAGACTACTCATTAGCGATTCAGTAGTCAAGTTTGAACAGTTGTTTTTCCGTTGCCAAAAAAGAAGGCCATTCTCAATAGTTCTGTCACTCTGGAAGTCACTCATTTACACATTCACTGAGACAGACACATCAGGGCTCTTGGTCACTCCGATTTCAGGTCACTATGAAAATCTGTCAATCACTCCCGGTTTGATCTTGGGGTCACTCTGACAGTCACACTCAGGGTCACTCTGGCGGTCACACTCGAGGCCACTCTGACAGTCACTGTCGGGTCACTGACAGTCTCTGTCATGGTCACTGACAGTCACACTGAGGGTCACTCTGACAGTCACGATCATATTCAATCTGACAGTCACTGTCGGGTCACTGACAGTCTCTGTCATGGTCACTGGCAGTCACTGTCATGGTCACTGGCAGTCACTGTCATGGTCACTGGCAGTCACTGTCATAGTCGCTGGCAGTCACTGTCATGGTCACTGGCAGTCACTGTCATGGTCACTGACAGTCACACTGAGGGTCACTGACAGTCACACTGAGGGTCACACTGACAGCCACTGTCCGGGTCACTGACAGTCACTGTCCGGGTCACTGACAGTCACTGTCATGGTCACTGGCAGTCACTGTCCGGGTCACTGTACAGTCACTCCTACGGTTACTCTGACAGTCGCTCGCAGCTAACGACAGCTCTCCTCGCCCACCAAACACGCAGAAGGACTTCGCCGCCGCGGTCAGCCGCCGCAACAGCAACCGCGGCCCGGCTGGCTGCGGCCATCACCGGCGCAGCATGGTGCTGGGTGCCGCTGCCGCCGCCGCCGCCACTGCCGCCGCTGCTGCCAATTCCTCGGCTTCGGCCACTTCGTCCGGCGGAGCCGCTGCTGTCGCCGCTGCTGCTGGAACGTCGCGGACTCACTCGCCGAAGAGGCTGACCGCCGCTGCTTCATCCTCTGCCGCAGCTGCCGCCGGGCCCGCCAATGCTGGTGAGTGGGGCTGGCAATCAGCTGGGCTAGCAATCCACTCTATGCCCTCATGTCCGTGTTGGCTAGGCTAGCAATCCATTCCATGCCCTCATGTCCGTGTTGGCTAGGCTAGCAATCCACTCTATGCCCTCATGTCCGTGTTGGCTAGGCTAGCAATCCACTCTATGCCCTCATGTCCGTGTTGGCTAGGCTAGCAATCCACTCTATGCCCTCATACCCCCGTGTTGGGTAGGCTACTGTAGCTACCATTTATATTGCAATTACCAGCCTAGTAGATGCTTGAAAACACAAATGGGACAAGTAGTGTGAATTGCAAATCTAAAAGCAGCAAAACTGATGCAACAAAAGAATCACTCGAGCCTGCGAATGAATTCTCAGCTCAGTTTTCCTTGTGTATTTTATATTTTGTATGTGGACTGAATTTTAAAGTACTGCCTGTCTTTTTATTCTTCTAAACTGTACATTCCAATGACAAGCGGCTAACTAATCGGACGGGCTGTCACAGTGTGAAAAAGTACACGGTGTCCTGATAACAATAATAAACAAGCTACTAGGCTATCGTCATAGTCTGCCCTCTGACAGTCGGGGCTGGCAAGGTCCTGCCAGCCTGGGTCCTGCCAGCCGGTCCCAGCGTCCTGCCAGCCTGGGTAGCCCCGCCGGCGCCCATCTCCAACTGCTGCTCCTCACCGATGAGGTCGTCCAGCTCAGTCTCCAGATTGTCGGCCAGCCGGTTGAACTGTGGATTGAAGGCCACCACCAGCCAGCCGAGGGCCAGGCAGGCGGCCCGCACGGTGTCCATGATGCGCCAGCTCTGCACCAGGCTGTCCCCGTTGGCGATGCCCGCGTAGGCCGTGGCGTTGAGCGAGTAACCGCGCATCCACTGGTCCGTGGGGTACATGGCGTTGCTGACTACGTAGGCCGGGATGTACAGCAGCACCACCATGCCGCCGTGGCGGAAGCTGGCGCACTCCAGGCAGGAGCCGCGGTCCAGCTTGCCGGTGTCGTACCTGTCCAGCACGCTGAGCAGGATCAGCGTGAGCACCACGTAGTACAGAATGGGCATCGGCGAGCCGAGCCTGCTGTAGTCGGCCAGGAAGGACAGGTAGTTGGAGCTCAGCGTCCACACGTAGACAGTGTGCAGCAGGGCGAAGCCGGGCATCAGGCCCAGCAGCACCGTGCCCAGGTAGTTGTACACCTTGGTGAAGCCGATGGCGCACTTCAGCGTGCGGTTGGAAGTGTCCTCTTCGACCACTCCCTGTGGGACGGTGCGGTGCGACTTGTTTGAAATCCGTACAAAGTCTTGAAACACAATGACCTTAGCAGCGCCCCCCCCCCCATTCAATGCCCCCCCTATCATCCGCACCCAAGCTCGAGTTCATTTGAATAATAATGAGCCGAATCAGTAATTAATTTCACCTCAAGGTACTGCTCGCGCTCCTTGCGCTCCTGCTCCAGCCTCTGCTGGTACTTGTCCAGCTTCTCCGCTTTGAATGTCTTCGCGTCCTGCGTCTGCCAGAAGATCGTGTCGCTCATGTTGCTCTCGCCAGCGCGGCCGCCGCCCCCGCCGCCGATGGCCGCCTCGTCTTCGTCGTCGGCCTTGACGTCGCCGGCCGGACCGCCGTCAGCGAGGTCGGCGCCGAAGTTGACGCGGCCGCCGGCACCCTCCCGGGTGACCACGTCGGCGCGGACTGTCTCCAGCGCCTTGGCCAGCGGCATGCCCTCGACGTCGATATACCGAGTCCGTGGTGCCGCCGCTGCAGCTGCGGGTTCCGCCTCACGGCCTTCTGGGCTGCGGCGAGCCTCCTCAGCTTCGGGAGCGTCTGTCCCTGCTGTCGCCGCTGCTGCTGCTGCCGCCGATGCTGGCTGCCGCCGCTTCTTGCGACGCGGCCTTGGAGCCGCTGCTCCGCCTGATGTCGCTCCAGTCGCAGCCCCGTCGTCACCAGCGGCCGGCGCTGGCAGCAACTGCTGCTGCGCGCTGATTGGCGCCGTCCCATGGTCTGGCGAGGCCTCCGCGTCCGCCGCGCTGGCCGGCTGTCGCTTCTTTTTCCTCCTTGGCCGCGGCGCGCCGTCAGCGCCCGGCTGTGCAGCGTCTAGCGCCGTTCCAGCATCTCCTGGCGCCGCTTGCCCACCGAGGCTCGGCAGCTTCTTTAGTCGGCGCGGCCGCCCATCGCCGCCTCCAGTTGCGGCCATGTCCGCCGGCTGGTTCGGGTCCGCCATGATGCTTTTTGGGGCTCTCCGAGGCTTTGCTGATTGAAACTCGGCTTCTCTTCCGCTTCCTTCGCCTTCACTTTGGCTTTTCTTTCCTGCTCTGTCAGTGTGCGGCCTCCCCCGCCTGCCTGTCTGCCTGGCGAGACCTGAGCGCTGTGATAGACTCAGTTGCTATGGGCGTTGGCAACCGCAGCCTCACCTTTACTCACTTCGCCTCCTCTGTGCACTGCACTGCACTGCACTGTCTCTTCTTGCTTCTGTCCCCCTTCCTTTTTTCACCTCGCGGGTCGATAAACTCGCGTACCCGCCAGGGCCGGTTCTCTTCCCTCCCTTCTCTTCTCTACACCTGGGAGAGAAGTTCTAGAGGCCTCACTCTGCATTCACTGTACTCTCTGGAGCCGCACTGTACGCGCAGCTCTATTGGCTCTTTCCGTTCTCTCTCATTCCTGCCCCGCTACTCCAATTACCTATGTACGTTCTACTCTACTGATAGTAGCGCGTAAAACACTTGGCTTGTAAAACCGTTCCAAATTTAATTACTTTTCTTCATTCCTTCCTCTATATTGATTGGCGTCTTGGCAGATCGGCCCTGCTGAGTAGTGATTAATTCCAGCTGCCCGCCTGCCCGCCTCATCGTTTCCCGCTGACTGGGTTTTTTATTTTACTAGCCAGAACTGGAGTGAGCTGTCGCGCAGGCTGAGATCGAAGAACAAGCTCCGGCTCAAGATTAAACTAAATAATTTGACAAGCGGCCGTTGCCAGCGGGAGCGACAGAGAATTTTCCCTTATGGGAATTCCCGGTTTTCACACTACCGAGCTCCCAAAAAACTGCCCGAGGCCAATATATGGCGTTTTGTATGCATAAGTTGTCGCGTTGAGTGCTCGCTTGTCCCGTGCTCGCGTGCACTGGGCCCGACCCTCCTGGGTTGTCTCTCGGAGGTTTGGGTTCCCCTGCCCTCCCCCCGCTCCCTGCCTCTCTGACTCTCCCAGCTGCTACAAAACTGACTGCATGCTTGACTGGCTGGTGGCATTTACCTCTGTGCTCTGCGTTGCCTGCCTGCCTGCCTGCCTGCACCCTTCTGCCTGTTGCTCGCATCTCCTCTCCGTCTCTCCTCTCTCTCCCCATTGTCTCGGGTTCTCTCCGCTCTCTGAGTCTGTTTGCTCTGAGTCTCTCCGCTGCTGCACCTCACCAGCCTGGCAGCTCGCAGCCGCGCTCTGCCTTGCCCCACCTCTGCCTCACCCTCCCCCCTCTCTCAGCTCTCTCAAACTCCAGCCTCCACCATCCTACCAGTATTCTTCATCATCTGGTTTGAGAAGCGAGCCAGCAAAGGACGGCATTAGCCCTCGCCAGCCTCCCTAGGCTTCATCGGACCACCGTCGTCATCATCGTTGATTGCTCGTCCCTCCTAATATTAATAATTGGAAGGGAGACTGAGCAGGCGGGCAGCTCATTCAGCCCATTGCATACGCATAAAATGTGCATTTAAATAATTGCCCTGCCAGAGAGAGAGAGAGAGAGAAGGGGCACGCCATTCGCTCCGAAAGAAGCTGCGGCAGAGACACACAACGAAGAAAAAGTAAAGTCAACGCAGAAACACTTTATCACGCGTCTCATTCGCTAAGGAGCTGCCATTGGAAGGCGGCAGGAGTTTCTCAAGTGCTAATATTTGACCAAGAGGTGTGCAGCCAGAGGTGTCTCCTGGTTTAGCTCATTAACCCACTCGAGCCAAAAGTCGGCCAGAAAGAAGGCAGCGAACATGGCTCTTCGGCTGGCGGCACAGCTTATTGGCGCTAGCGGCTTTGCCAGCGCCAGCGGCCTCAGAGCTGCCACGGCGGCAACGGCGGCGGCCCATGGTCTGCGCCATCAGCAACAGAGCAGGGTGCTCAGCCTCCGTAGTGCTCCATTTACTGCTGGCTCTGCTTCTTCTGCTTCTGGAAGCAGGGGGCGAAGTCTCTTCTTGGCCACAGCTGCCGCCGCCGCCGCAGCTGCCGCGTTGGCCTTCGCTGAGTTCAAAAAGCGACCCGCTGCTTCCGCCTCCGTTGCCATGGCCGAATCGGAGTTGTCGCCCTCTGAGCCCGCGGCAACCGGGACCAGCGGCCGGCGCCGCCTGAACTGGCGCGAGCGCCGCTTTCTGCAGTTCGCCTCTCTGCAGTACAATGGCGCCGCCTACCTCAGCCCGCTCGACTTCCTTGAGGCTGTCGCTCTCGACGCCAGCTGCGACGATGAAGCGTCGGCCAAATCCGAGCGAAATCGCCGAATTCGCCGGCGACGTCACGTGCTGTCCGAGGCCGAATACCGGGCGATGCTGCGCGCCACACCCGGCAAGCGCCGCGCCAGCGACCACCTGTTCCGCGACCTCGGCAGCAACGGCCTCATCTCCTACCCGGAGTTCCTGCTGCTGCTCAATGTGCTCGCCAAGTCCAGCTCCGGCTTCGAGATCGCCTTCCGCGCCTTCGATCGCAACAGCGACGGCTCCCTGGACGCCGAAGAGTTCCGCCGGCTGTACCGCGTCGTCTCGTCGAACGGCGCCGCCGCTGACCCTGGCTCCGAGCTGCTGGTGTACGACGACGCCAGCACCAGCCTGCTTGTGCACTTTTTCGGCACCAACACCCGCGACTCCGTCTCTGCTGCCGAGTTCGCCAAATTCGCCGACAACCTGCAGCGCGAGGTGCTGCTGGCCGAGTTCCGGGCCTGCCTGGGCGCCACCGCCTCGGCCGTCATGTCGCCACTCGACTTCGGGCGCGCGGTGCTCCGCCGGACCCGCTTGTCGGCCTCCGAGCGTCGCCTCCGCCTGGCGCTGCTGGAGGACCGGACGTGGCAATCGGAAGGTGTGACAGCTGAGGAGTACCAGCAGTTCTTCCAGTTCCTGCTGCACACTGACGACCTGTTCTTCGCCCTGCGCATGTTTGAGATCGCCGGCAAGTCCATCGGCCAGGAGGACTTCCAGCGGGCGGTGATGGCCGCCACTGGCCGCGGTGTGTCGCCCAAGCTGCTGGCGATCCTGTTCGCCATGTTCGACATCGACGGCGACGGGGCGCTGTCCTACGGCGAGTTCCTCAGCCTGTTCGGCCAGGGCGAGGCCGCCGGGCTGCGGCGCCGGGACTGCGACGGCGGCGATAGCGAGGACTCCGCGTGGCAGCGGTACAGGAAGTGCGTCAAGAAGCACATGCTGCGGCAGTAGATGTACTGAGACTGTTCAGTGGTCGTGTGGAACTAGTTCTGTTTGTTGTGTTGTAACTCCCCATTTTAACTCATTATGCTACTTTTCGAAAACGCATCAAGCAAAGCTTTCCTTTGAACCGCTTTTTTTAAAGTGGAAAGCAAATCTGCTTTCGGTTTCAATTTTGCCCGTTTCAAATTCGCCCAGGTGTATCTGGGCGCACAAGGAGATCGAATGATTATCACATTTTCCTTCTGCTATTTTCGACTTTAACAATTTTTTTCATCGAGTATTCACGACTCGCTGTTCTGTTATTAATCGGCCCCGTCATCTGTGTAATTATTCATTGCGTTTATTAAAATAAATATGCATATTTAGATGGATTTTGTTTTGTAACATTGGCGGCGCATTAGCTGCTATTCCTAGCGCTATTAAATGGTAAGAATTCAAGTTTAAAACAAGCGTTGAAACTAATCCACGCGGCCGGGTCATGTAAGGTCACGCCAGGTCAGTCCCGCTGTATCTCTCGTTTAAGGCAGCGCCGGAACTCTGTCAGCTCCCCGCCTGTCAAGCTGGATTTCAGACTCAGCCTTTTGAGTCGGCCTTTTAAAATGGCCAGCAGCTCTTCGGAGCTCAGACTGCCGTCGCCGTCCTTGTCCAGCAGCAGGAACACGGTGGACACCACCCTCGGCGATAGCGTGTAGCCAACGCACGCCTTGACAGCCCGCTGGAACTCGTCCAGCGTCACCGGGTGTCCGGCCAAAGCGTACATTTGCAGCGCCATGCTGAAGTCGGCCAGGCTGTTAAGGAACTGGAAGAATTGGCGAAAGTCCTCGAAGCCGATGCCCTCCTCGCGGACAAGCTTGTCGCGGACCTGGTCGACCCACACGGCCTGTGTGCTCGGCGACAGGTTGGTGTAGCGCAGCAGCACCCTGGCGAACTCGCTCTCCGGTATGCTCGGTAGGCCCTTGGAGAACTCCAGGAATTCCAGCTCCAGCACCTCGTACTGAAGATTTGACATGAACTCGACGAACCGATTGTAGTCCAGGCTGTCTTTGCCGGATTGGCCGAAGAAGTGTCGCATCAGGGTTGTGTCCTGCTGCTGCTCGGCCTGGCACTCGGACACCATAGTGTTGAGTATGTCGAACTCGTCCTTCTCCACGCTCTGGTTGCGGCTTCGGTCGATCATGTTGAAGGCAATCGAGAAGCCACTTTCGGCGTTGGCCAGGGTGCATAGCAGGAATAGGTACTCAGAGTAGGAGACGATTCCGTCGTGCCCAAGGCTGCGCATCAGCTTTTTTGAGGCTCGCCTGTGGCTTGGCGCTTTGCGAAGCATCTGCTCCACATCCGCGTCCGACAGCAGCTTGCGACCGCGCCGGAACCTCGGCCGGTCCTGCGTCACCGACTCCAGAAAGTCCTCTGGTGTCATGTACGCCGTGTCGTTGAACTCCACGGAGGCGAATTCCAGGAATCGCTCCTCGAGATGGCCGTGTGCCGGCTTGGTGGTTGCGGCTGCCAACATCGGCGCCGCGACTCGAAGTTCTCGAAGGCGCATCAATCCGTTTTGAATTGGATGTTCTTGCCGACTCTGCCTTCGCTCCGGCACGCTTGTGGCCGCAACAGCCACGGCTGCCACAGCTGTAGCCGCGTACGCTGCAGGTCTCAGAAGGGTGCGCAACATGCCCTGCATTGAAACAGTTTTCACTGCCTGCTTTCTAGCGTTGCTAATTGCCCTCTGCATTAAGGGTCGCGGGGAATAGCGGCTTATCTCTTTTCAAGCTTTCTGCTCGCTCAGCTGATAAGCAGGCACTGACAAGTAATTCTTCTGTCATCTTTTTATCTTGTTAGAAGTGTACAGAAGAATTTTCTGATAAAAATTTGCCTAACTACTACTGCACAAGTAGTGCACTCAGTTTAGAGCGTTTATTTCTGGTCCTTATTTTCTTGTACTTTAGTTAGCTAAAGAAAATTTGTTCTTCCCTTGGCTGCATCAGCTGCCTGGATTGGGGTAGAGAACTCACTGCGGACGCACCTGCATATTAAGTGCGTATATCATAGGGCTAGTTTTGCTACTAAGCCCGGCCAGAGACTTTCAACCTTCCTTGATTGCGCCCTTCAACGCGCGGAATGAAAAAAGCGGAGAGGCGAGTGCGGAAATGAAATTCTGGGGCTGCTGCTGCAGAATCGAGTTATGGAAGGGTGGCGAGGCCTACAGAGAATTTTAAGCTGACTTCTGAAGCCTGGGTGTCGCAGCTGTTGCAGAAAGAGAATTGAATGCTCCTCTCCTTGGTATTCCGCTGGCTCTCAGGGAGACTGGCTTTGAGTTGACTTGTGCTAAGTTGAGTCGATGTTGCGCTGGTCTGGAGGCGAGGCTGGCCTGGATTGGCAATCGATCAGTATATGCAGAGCCGGAGTTGACAGCCAGCCTCAATATGCGAGTTTCTTTTTTCTGCAGCTACGCTACGCTTCTATGCCCGAGAGCTAGATAGCTTGTTGAGTCTGAGTCTTGCGAAGAGTTAAGGAGACTTCATATTGCTTTGTCTAAGCTCCTCAGCGCGACGGAGGAAGAAAGAAATAGATGCTCCAGAAATAGCCCGCAATGGCGTCATTTGCTAGACAAACCGCGGTCGTTTGTTTCTCCTCTTTAGCTGACGAGACCTGTCGCCTTGTCACAAGCCAGGGAAAGACAAAACCACGCTTGCGTCACACGTAAAGCACTTGGAAAGGAGGCAGCGGACCGAATCGGGTTAAATGGCTCATTGCTTAGGGCGTGGCTCACAGGATACACAGGTAATAGATTAGAGGCGCAATGGGAACTGACAGACGGACTCTGTGCAACTGCAGGTTCTCCTCTTATCTTCCTATCTCGCTGCCTTACCTCGGGTTGGACCAGCGGAAAATTCTCTGCGCCAGGGATATCCGCAGAAGCTTCTGTATGATAAAGAGAAACAGGAGCTAGGCTTACTTGCTCACTGTATTTTCTGCCTGCCTCTCGATTTGCTTCTCTCCAAGTCTAGAGTACATTGGCACTTTTCCTTGCGATTGGCGTCTCTCAGCTTTAGTGCTCCCACCTGGAGACTGCGCGAGCGTCTACAGACTCAGTTAGGCAGGATGTGGGCCGTTTCTCTTCCTATTCATCGCCCAATCCTCCTCTGACTGTCGTCTAAACTCCCGTTTACGTTCTTGACTTCCCGCCTTTGAATTGAAGTTCACTGCCCTTGCATTTTGCTTCTATTCTTGCCTGCACTTTTGCTGGCCGCCTGTGCTGAGCAGAGCGTTGCCAGGTACTCAATATGGCGACTGCTGAGCAGTTGAAGAGAAGCAAAAAAGTTTCGTCTCAAGAGATGTTGCCAGAAGAGGGAGAGGGACGAGAAGACTCTCATTAAGCTTGTGAGTCTCTTTCGCATTTTCTCACCTCATTAACTCCCTACTCTAGTGGGAGATTTCCTCTCTCTCATCTCTTCTGTCTCTCTGGCCTGGCTGGTCTCCATTGGCTCGCCCAGAGGTTGTAAATGGAGCGCACAGTTGTTGGCTTGCTGGTGGGCCGAGGCGAGGACCTCAAAATCAGATTGCTAGGAGAGGCGTCTGCGCGTATGAGCGAGGAGCACTTTTTGGGGAGGGGTATGAGAGCAGAGCTGGGAGAGGCAAGGCGACGGGGGAGCGATGTATTATTGAAAAAAGCGGCCGTCTCCGGTTTCCCAGCCTGCAGCCTCCTTGTAGCCTCATCTGTCTCAATACGCAAAGCACTGCCCCTGCGTCCTGCCGCCTACCCTAGCTTTGCTTTGGCCATTAGCCATCCAGGCATCCCAGCTTAGTGCCCTGGCAGCCATGCCGGGCAACAACAGACATCTTGCTCCGCCCGTCCAGCATCATCAGCTTCATCATCGCGGCCGTCAACATATCAGCACTGCCAGCATCAGCAGCAGGCACCTAAGAGCCGCTCTTTATTGAATATCAATGTTTCATTGCGATCCTCTTTGTCAAGAGAGTTCCTGGCTCGCAGCAGTGAGTTGAGATTAGGTTACTGGCACTCGAGTGCTCAATAACCAACTGAACAATGGCTTGAAATCTTTTCCTGATTCCGCATTCTGAATATTCTGCCATGAAATCATATCATACTGCAAGTCCTACATCCCAAATCCCAGCCAACTCTCACAGACAAAGTCTAAATCCTACCTCCAGCATCAAAGCTGCCTCATCAATTGCAATCAGCATCTCCAACCCTGCACCCTTCTCCCCAACAGGCAGCCCGGTGGACAGTCCCCGCGGCAGTCCTTCCATCCACTACCTGCCCGCTCACCTGCGCGCCGAGAGTCGCAAGCCGGACGTCCGCCGCTGGTCCCTGGCCTCGCTGCCCTCCTCGGGCTACGGCACCAAACACGCGGAGAGCAGCAACGTCTCCAGCCAGTGCTCGTCCAAGGAGAACCTCAACCCGCACCACCACCACCATCACCACCACCATCACCATCACCCGCCAGCGTCCAGCCAGCCGCAAGCCACTGTGCCCCATCGTGTACAGCAGCAGCAGCAGCAACAGCAACAACAACAGCAGCAGCAGCAACAACAGCAGCACAGCAGCACGGACTCGAACCCGGGTCTGGAGGAAGCGCCGAACGGCACTCGCCATTCAGGCCGAGATCTCGCAGCTTGAGCAGCCCAGCTCGGTCACCTGGGCCCGATCAGGTGAGCTGTGGGAACTCGCTACTGTGGGTACCAAGTGGATCTGTACGATCCCAGTTTAGCTTTCAGTTGTTTCGCATTTAAAATATTGCTTCAAATTTTCTTTTAAGCAAGAAAACCCTTTCTATGAAATCTCGAATTCCGAACGCTTTAAAAATCCCCTTTATAGGATATCACACAATCTAGAAAAGATCCCTTTTCCAAGAAATGCCGAAGCTACAAAAGAATTCAGTGCTTCCCCGCCACCCGCCGCGGCCCGCAGGACCTGTTGCTGATGAACAGCGTGTACAAGGACCGGTTCCCAAACGCCACGGCGCAGATGGAGGAACGCCTGAGGTCCTTTCTGGCCAGCCTGGAGTCGCAGAAGAACGAGGAGCGGAACGCCATCGCCAGGTACTCGCTGCTGCAGATCCAGGAGCTCACCAGGGAGTGCCTGCAGCGCTCGCAGGACAAGCAGCTGTCTAGCGCGTTTTTCTTCGACATCAGCCAGAAGGTGGAGCTGCTGGCCAAGGAGTGCGAAGACAAGAGCAGGGAGGCCCTGCCGCGCGTCATCGACTGGGGCCGCCGGCTACTCATCATCGTCTCCAGGACTGCCCGCCTGCTCGAGTGCCTCGAGTTCGACCCCGCCGAGTTCCTGCAGCTGCTCGAGGCTGCCGAGGGACAGGTGCGACCTGTGCCTGGCTGCTGCCCCACCCCTGATGCTTCAGCTGGCTGCTTGCCCCACCCCTGATGCTTCAGCTGGCTGCTGCCGCACCACCCCTGATGCTTCAGCTGGCTGCTGCTGCCCCACCCCTGATGCTTCAGCTGGCTGCTGCTGCCCCACCCCTGATGCTTCAGCTGGCTGCTGCTGCCCCACCCCTGATGCTTCAGCTGGCTGCTGCTGCCCCACCCCTGATGCTTCAGCTGGCTGCTGCTGCCCCACCCCTGATGCTTCAGCTGGCTGCTGCTGCCCCACCCCTGATGCTTCAGCTGGCTGCTGCTGCCCCACTCCTGATGCTTCAGCTGGCTGCCCCAGCCCTGATGCTTCAGCTGGCTGCTGTTGCCCCACCCCTGATGCTTCAGCTGGCTGCCCCAGCCCTGATGCTTCAGCTGGCTGCTGTTGCCCCACCCCTGATGCTTCAGCTGGCTGCCCCAGCCCTGATGCTTCAGCTGGCTGCTACCCTGATGCTTCAGCTGGCTGCCCCACCCCTGATGCTTCAGCTGGCTGCTGTTGCCCACCCCTGATGCTTCAGCTAGCTGCCCCACCCCTGATGCTTCAGCTGGCTGCTGCTGCCCCACCCCTGATGCTTCAGCTGGCTGCCCCAGCCCTGATGCTTCAGCTGGCTGCCCCACCCCTGATGCTTCAGCTGGCTGCCCCACCCCTGATGCTTCAGCTGGCTGCTGTTGCCCCACCCCTGATGCTTCAGCTGGCTGCTGTTGCCCCACCCCTGATGCTTCAGCTGGCTCCTCCTGCCCCACCCCTGATGCTTCAGCTGGCTGCTGTTGCCCCACCCCTGATGCTTCAGCTGGCTCCTCCTGCCCACCCGTGATGCTTCAGCTAGCTGCCCCACCCCTGATGCTTCAGCTGCTGCTGCTGCTGCCCACCCCTGATGCTTCAGCTGGCTGCTGCTGCCCCACCCGTGATGCTTCAGCTGGCTGCTGTTGCCCCACCCCTGATGCTTCAGCTGGCTCCTCCTCCCACCCGTGATGCTTCAGCTGGCTGCCCCAGCCCTGATGCTTCAGCTGGCTGCCCCACCCCTGATGCTTCTGCTGGCTGCCCCACCCCTGATGCTTCAGCTGGCTCCTCCTGCCCCACCCCTGATGCTTCAGCTGGCTGCTGCCGCCCTGACTCAGAAAAGCCCCCCCCTCTTTATTCTCCAGGTGCGGCAGGTGGAGAAGCTGCAGACGGACATTCCCCGCTACATCATCTCCAAGCTGGGCCTCAACAAAGACCCTCTGGACGATTTGGTAGACATCGAGACTCCGGCTGCTACCGCCGCTGCATCCTCGGCCGCCGCCGCTGCCGGTGCCGCCCAGTCGACCTCTTCTGCCGCTGCCTCGGAGACTTCGTCAACCTCTGCGTCGGCCGCCACATCCGAGGCCGGCGGCAAGGCGGCGGCCATCTTCCACGAGCCCTGCGAGGAGGACTTCCAGGTGGTGAAGCTAATTTCTAACGGGGCCTACGGTGCTGTGCACCTGGTTCGCCACCGGGCCAGCAAGCAGCGCTTCGCGATGAAGAAGGTCAAGAAAACTCACCTGGTGCTGCGCAATCAGGTGGACCAGGCGTTCGCCGAGCGGGACATCCTGTCATTCGCTGACAACCCCTTCGTGGTGTCCCTGTTCTGCACCTTCGAGACAAGAAGTACCTCTGCATGGTGGGTGTGTGATGGGATCTAGAGGGCGGCGACTGCGCCTCTCTGCTCAAGCAGATTGTGGTGAGTGGCCTCTCAGTAGCTTGATTGGTTGACAGCTTGATCAGTAGCTTGATTGATTGACAGCTTGATCAGTAGCTTGATCGGTTGACAGCTTGATCAGCAGCTTGATTAATTGACAGCTTGATCAGCAGCTTGATTAATTGACAGCTTGATCAGTAGCTTTATTGATTGACAGCTTGATCAGTAGCTTGATTGTTTGACAGCTTGATCAGCAGCTTGATTTATTGACAGCTTGATCAGCAGCTGGATTGATTAACAGCTTGATCAGTAGCTTGATTGATTGACAGCTTGATCAGTAGCTTGATTGATTGACAGCTTGATCAGTAGCTTGATTGATTGACAGCTTGATCAGTAGCTTGATTGATTGACAGCTTGATCAGTAGCTTGATTGATTGACAGCTTGATCAGTAGCTTGATTGATTGACAGCTTGATCAGTAGCTTGATTGATTGACAGCTTGATCAGTAGCTTGATTGGTTGACAGCTCGATCAGCAGCTTAGTTTAAGCGATGCCTCTCCAAAGAGCCGACATGTATCGAAATCGCTGTCGCCAACCCGGCAGGTGCTGCCCCTGGACTTGGCCCGCATGTACTTCGCCGAGATGGTGCTGGCGCTGGAGTACCTGCACAGCTACGGCATTGTGCACCGCGACCTGAAGCCCTCCAACCTGCTGATCAGCAGCGAGGGCCACATCAAGCTGACCGACTTCGGCCTGAGCAAGATCGGCCTCATGAACCTGGCCACCAGCCTGTACGAGAGCAGCCTGAAGGACTGCAACATGTTCAGGGACGCGCAGATCTACGGCACGCCGGAGTACATCAGCCCGGAGGTCATCCTGCGGCAGGGCTACGGCAAGCCGGTGGACTGGTGGGCGGCGGGCATCATCCTGTACCAGTTCCTGGTGGGCTGCGTGCCGTTCACCGCCGACACCGCCGAGGAGCTGTTCATGCTGCTGGTGTCCGACCCGCCGCCCGCCATCGAGTGGCCCGACGGCGAGGACCAGCTTCCGGAGGAGGCTGTAAGTGCTACAGCTTAGGGTTATCAAATATCCAATTAAAAATTTAAATACCCCATTTCAAAATTCAGAGATCCCAATTCAGAATGCAAATATCCCAATTCAAAATTCAAATCCCCCAATTCAAAATTCAGAGATCCCAATTCAGAATTCAAATATCCCAATTCAGAATTCAAATATCCCAATTCAAAATTCAGAAATCCCAATTCAGAATTCAAATATCCCAATTCAGAATGCAAATATCCCAATTCAAAATTCAGATATCCCAATTCAGAATTCAAATATCCCAATTCAGAATTAAAATATCCCAATTCAAAATTCAAATATCCCAATTCAAAATTCAGATATCCCAATTCAGAATTCAAATATCCCAATTCAGAATTCAAATATCCCAATTCAGAATTCAAATATCCCAATTCAGAAGTCAAATATCCCAATTCAAAATTCAAATTTCCTAATTCAGAAGTCAAACATCCCAATTCAAAATTCAAATTTCCTAATTCAGAAGTCAAACATCCCAATTCAGAATTCAAATTTCCTAATTCAGAAGTCAAATATCCCAATTCAGAATTCAAATATCCCAATTCAAAATTCAGATATCCCAATTCAGAATTCAAATATCCCAATTCAAAATTCAAATATCCCAATTCAAAATTCAAATATCCCAATTCAGAGGTCAAATGTACCCCAATTCGAAATTAAAAAATCTTAGGCTCTTAATTGAGAACACTAAGATTCCCATTGATAAGTCATCACCGTCTGTAAGTGAAAAATCCCAAAGCTATTTGTGATCGCCCTATCGCAAAAATCAATACTCCATACTAAATGGCTTCCAGATTCCTAGCTGCAAGCTACGCGATTCCCAATTTCTAAATGCGGAATCCCCAGTCAGTCCCTCCTCATGCACCTGCGCCCACTCCAGGTGGACCTGATCACCCGGCTGCTGGAGACCAGCCCCCTGCTGCGCCTGGGCACGGGCGGGCCGCACGAGGTCAAGGAGCACGCGTTCTTCGACGGCGTGGACTGGAACAGCCTGCTGAAGGAGAAGTCGGAGTTTCGTGCCGCAGCTGGAGCACGAGGAGGACACCAGCTACTTCGACCCGCGCTCCGACCGCTACAACCACGACTCCAACTCGGACGACGACAACAACGCCGAGGACTCTGACGACCCGCTGTTCCACAGCTTCGGCTCCTACAGTCCCCGCTTCTCCCAGTTGTCCGCCCCGTCTCTCCGCATCCCGCGCCCTCGCCGCCCACTCTGCAGCCGCCTCAGGCGCCGCCGCCTCCAGTCCCGCAACTGCCGCAGCCGCCGCCGCCGCCGCCGCAGCCGCCGCAGCCGCAGCCGCAGCCTCTGCAACCACCGCAGCCACCACCGCCTCCCCAGCCGCAGGCGCCTGCGCAGTCGCCAGCCTCGGCACCAGCCAGCCGGCCCATCAGCATCGCGGCGGGCCGCACCCGGAGCGCCGGCGGCAGCAGCGGCGGCGATTCGCCACCTCTGCCTCCTGCGCAGTCGCTGCAGCCGTCGCTGCCGCAGCCTCCGCCGCAGACGCAGCAGCTGCAGCCGCAGCCGCAGGGTCTCTCCGCCGCCGCCGCCGCCGGGCACCTCAGGCGGACGTCCAGCCTGCGCCGGGCGCCCGTGTCGCCGCTGGCCACCAGCGGAGCCGACGTCAACTCGGTGGTGACCCGCAGCCCCAGCGCGCACCAGCTGCCGGCCAGGTGGGTTCTGCGTTGCCGGGGCTCTCATGCTCTTCATCTCCACTGCCTGACTTGTGAAGCTGCTTGCTGTCTGTCTGTCTGTCTGTCTGTCTGTCTGTCTGTCTGTCTGTCTGTCTGTCTGCCTGTCTGTCTGTCTGTCTTAGTGTCTGTCTGCCTGTCAGATTGTCTCACTGTCTGTCTGTCTGCCTGTCTGTCTCACTGTCTGTCTGTCTGTCTGTCTCACTGTCTGTCTGTCTGTCTGTCTGTCTGTCTCACTGTCTGTCTGTCTGTCTGTCTGTCTGTCTGTCTGTCTGTCTGTCTGTCTGTCTGTCTGTCTGTCTGTCTGTCTGTCTGTCTGTCTGTCTGTCTGTCTGTCTGTCTGTCTGTCTGTCTGTCTGTCTGTCTGTCTCACTGTCTGTCTGTCTGTCTGTCTGTCTGTCTGTCTGTCTGTCTGTCTGTCTGTCTGTCTGTCTGTCTGTCTCACTGTCTGTCTGTCTGTCTGTCTGTCTGTCTGTCTGTCTGTCTGTCTGTCTCACTGTCTGTCTGTCTGTCTGTCTGTCTGTCTCACTGTCTGTCTGTCTGTCTGTCTGTCTGTCTGTCTCACTGTCTGTCTGTCTGTCTGTCAGTCTGTCTGTCTGTCTGTCTGTCTGTCTGTCTGTCTGTCTGTCTCACTGTCTGTCTGTCTGTCTGTCTGTCTGTCTCACTGTCTGTCTGTCTGTCTGTCTGTCTGCCTGTCTGCCTGATCTCTCTTCTCTCCTTTGTTAATTCCCTCCGAAGGCTTTCAGTTGCCAACACGCCAATTGCTTATTCATTCGCGCATGCAGGTCGCCCGTTTTCAGCCGCCGAGGCAGCACCAAGAAAAGGTGACGCAGCGTCTCTGCAGCTGAGGCCGCGAGGCCGCACTTCCATGCCCCCTTCTTTAAATTCACCAATTCTCGCTATTTTACCTTTTGCGTGCCTCTTGCCCGGATTTAGTTTCCACTCGACTAATTTCGGCATCGCTTTACTGCCAGTAGGCTGAATCGCACATTCGCACACATTTTAGTAGATTTTCTTTAATAGCTGTCTATTTTAGATACCAGTCTTGAGCTTGGTCGGAAGTCTGTTTAAGAATTTTTTAATCTACTTTGTTTTTCCCTGCTTTAAGCAGCCAATTAATAGCGGTCCCTGATGCCCGCGCACCTGTCCTGTGTTCTGCCTTCGCCTCCCCACCTGTCCTGTGTTCCGCCTTCGCCTCCCCACCTGTCCTGTGTTCTGCCTTCGCCTCCCCACCTGTCCTGTGTTCTGCCTTCGCCTCCCACCTGTCCTGTGTTCTGCCTTCGCCTCCCCACCTGTCCTGTGTTCTGCCTTCGCCTCCCCACCTGTCCTGTGTTCCGCCTTCGCCTCCCCACCTGTCCTGTGTTCTGCCTTCGCTCCCCACCTGTCCTGTGTTCTGCCTTCGCCTCCCCACCTGTCCTGTGTTCTGCCTTCGCCTCCCCACCTGTCCTGTGTTCTGCCTTCGCCTCCCACCTGTCCTGTGTTCTGCCTTCGCCTCCCCACCTGTCCTGTGTTCTGCCTTCGCCTCCCCACCTGTCCTGTGTTCTGCCTTCGCCTCCCCACCTGTCCTGTGTTCTGCCTTCGCCTCCCCACCTGTCCTGTGTTCTGCCTTCGCCTCCCCACCTGTCCTGTGTTCTGCCTTCGCCTCCCCACCTGTCCTGTGTTCTGCCTTCACCTCCCCACCTGTCCTGTGTTCTGCCTTCGCCTCCCCACCTGTCCTGCGTTCTGCCTTCGCCTCCCCACCTGTCCTGTGTTCTGCCTTCGCCTCCCCACCTGTCCTGTGTTCTGCCTTCACCTCCCACCTGTCCTGTGTTCTGCCTTCGCCTCCCCCACCTGTCCTGTGTTCTGCCTTCGCCTCCCCACCTGTCCTGTGTTCTGCCTTCGCCTCCCCACCTGTCCTGTGTTCTGCCTTCGCCTCCCCACCTGTCCTGTGTTCTGCCTTCGCCTCCCCACCTGTCCTGTGTTCTGCCTTCGCCTCCCCACCTGTCCTGTGTTCTGCCTTCACCTCCCCACCTGTCCTGTGTTCTGCCTTCGCCTCCCCACCTGTCCTGCGTTCTGCCTTCGCCTCCCCACCTGTCCTGTGTTCTGCCTTCGCCTCCCCACCTGTCCTGTGTTCTGCCTTCACCTCCCCACCTGTCCTGTGTTCTGCCTTCGCCTCCCCACCTGTCCTGTGTTCTGCCTTCGCCTCCCACCTGTCCTGTGTTCTGCCTTCACCTCCCCACCTGTCCTGCGTTCTGCCTTCGCCTCCCCACCTGTCCTGTGTTCTGCCTTCGCCTCCCCACCTGTCCTGTGTTCTGCCTTCGCCTCCCCACCTGTCCTGTGTTCTGCCTTCGCCTCCCCACCTGTCCTGTGTTCTGCCTTCGCCTCCCCACCTGTCTGTGTGCCTTCGCCTCCCCACCTGTCCTGTGTTCTGCCTTCGCCTCCCCACCTGTCCTGTGTTCTGCCTTCGCTCCCCACCTGTCCTGTGTTCTGCCTTCGCCTCCCTACCTATCCTGTGTTCTGCCTTCGCCTCCCCACCTCCCCTGTGTTCTGCCTTCGCCTCCCACCTCCCCTGTGTTCTGCCTTCGCCTCCCCACCTGTCCTGTGTTCTGCCTTCGCCTCCCCACCTGTCCTGCGTTCTGCCTTCGCCTCCCCACCTGTCCTGCGTTCTGCCTTCGCAGATCCTCAGTTGCTAGACCAGCCGCCCAGATCAAACGCAGTGCCTTCTCTTATCAAAAAGTGGATTTTATCCCCATCTGTACCACCCCCACTGCCCCGGTGCACCCTCTGAGCTCCGCCGCCTCCCCCCGCTGCCCCGCAGGCCGCAACAGCCGCAGCTCACGGCAGCCCGCTGGTCGTCAGCCGCGGCCGCAGGGCTTCGGCTTCACTATCCGGGCCATCCGCGTCTACCAGGGCGCACTCGAACTTTTTTCTGCTGCACCACCTGGTGGTCCACGTGCACCCCGGCAGCCCCGCCCAGTTCGCTGGCCTCCGCTCCGGCGACCTCGTCACCACGTCAACGAGGTGCGGTGACCGGCCTGCCGCACCCGGAGGTCATCGCGCTGATCCTGCGCGACCCGCGCCTTCAGCTGCGCGCCACTCCGCTGTCCTCGACGCCCATCCGAGCGGACGGCCGGCCCCGGGGCAAGCAGCACGGCCGCATGGTGCGCAGGCCGCAGATCCAGCAGCACCTGCAGCAGCAGCACCAGCGCCGCGGTCAGCGGCCAGCAGCAGTCGGCGAGCACCGCCTCCTCCGCCGCCGCTGCCACCGCAGCCGCCCGCAGCCGCAGCCGCAGCCGCCCCAGTCCGCTACCGGGTTCTTCGAGGTGCCGCCGACTGCGGCGGGGCCGGCGTTGGCGCCGGCGGAGGCAGCGTGGCCAGCAGGCCGCAGTCTCTGTCGCTGCCATCGGCCTGGGGCACCCGCACCAGCTGCACCACCAGCCGCTGTCTCCCGCGGCAGTTGCCGTCGCTTCCACCGCTGCCGCGACTTCGCTTGCAGCGCCGGCGCGCGCCGCGCGCCGAGCCGCTTCCTCATCTTCGTCGTCTTCGTGCAGCGGCGGCGCCAGCGGCGGTGTCGGCAGCGGCGGCGGTGGCCGGGCGCCGAGTCCCAGGCGGAAGTCGCTGCACGGCGCCGTGGGCCCCAGCCCGCTGGCTCGAGTCCCGGCCAGCAGCAGCTGCCGCCTCCGCCCCCGCCTGCCACCTCAACAGCCGCCGCTCCCTGCGACGCCTTCGCAGCAGCCGCAGCCGCAGCAGCAACCGCCGCCGCGCAGCAGCAACCGCCGCCGCCGCAGCTCCAGTCGCCCTCCGGCGGTGTCGGCGGCTCCTCTGGCAGCCGTCGGCCGCCTGCGCGTGGGCGGCACAACACCAGCGGCTGCGACGGCGGCCAAGGAGGTCCCGGCAGATTTTGAAGGCCCCAGCTGATATTTTAATTGTTGCCAGTAACTTATTGACAGTTTCTGTTGTTTATGCTTTCAGTGCCCTCACCTTGTGGGCTACTTGCCCAGTGCTGCT